>WOVY01012860.1:0-21294 GCA_013436015.1 Rhipicephalus annulatus | reverse complement strand
CGTTTTTTATGTTTTTTGCTTGCCCCAGCAATTCATCTGATGGTTATATTCATGAAGATTCTTTGCCTATCACTACGGCGAATTTCGCACTCTGTTGAGATATTTGCTTCAATTTTCAAGTGCTTGCAACATGTATTTAGTCTGTGTATTGCTTGTTTTTCAATGTAAAATGTGACACCATTCCTGTAATAATCCCACACGAGATTGACAGTATTCTGAATAAATAAATGAATAACTAATCATATGATAATTTGGAGACCTTAAACCGAACATATCAATCAATCAATCAATCAATCGAGCTCGTCCTGTGGGAAGATGCGGGCGGCTTTACTTATGGCTTTGCGGTCGCATTATGAGGCAAGTAGTGATTAATCTCACAAACATTGATAGCACATGTAAGCACGGATATTCCATGTTGCACTGATTTTAAAGGTAATTGCTTTCAAAAGATTGAAATAGACAGGATGTGACTAAGGCCACGTCACCCTCTCAAGGCGGTAAGACCTGCTTTGCCATCACATTTAGCACACATCAGGCTCCACGTTATGTAAGGCTATGTTGGGGTTATTTCCACTGTCGAAAACTTCCAGAAGGTTTCTATAGCCTTCGTTGATGCCCTAATCTCGCAGTGCCTGCATGGCTCATACACCGGAAACTCACAAATGGAGCAAGGACGATAGAAGCACCGGAAACTCAAAGACAAAGCAATGACGAAAGAACACGCTGAATCGAGAAGCATGAAAAAATGAATTATCTGCCGTTCCCAAACATGCTGTGTTATGCGTGATAATACGCTTCATCACCCGTTGTGTATGGTCGTATTCGTACAGTCTTGCTTATCCAACTAAATGCTTCCCTTCACACCCTAGATGTTCTTCTAAACATAAATACTCAGCTGGATCACCTGATAACAAAAGGCCATACTCCACTAAACATAATCAGCAGATGCAAGAAGTTCCTAAGGAGCTGTAGCCTCAAGCTTTGAGAAATGCTTGATTCATGGGTGTTGCTGCAGTTAACTTCTACCTAGTCGTTTTTGACATTCCCATAAGGCTACTTTTTGTCGACGCAATGACTAGAGACCCCATACCTATGATCAAGTGTTTTTTATCAACCCTATAGAAAAGAGAAAATATATATGTCGCGCTTTAAAATAAATCAGTTTCCCATTTTTTCATCAGGGCTAAAAAGAGTTATAGGGTGAAAGCATTCCTCTGAAAGTACTAATGAATAAACAACAAATATTAGTTCACGGTTGCGAAGGCCATTCTGATTTTGCAATTATTAGAGAACAAGCTGATCTTGCAGCTTGTGCGTAGTTGTCACAAGACTTATTCATGAGGCTATAACCAGCCAAAAATATAGGTGTGTTTGATAGATAAGCCACAATTGTCGCTAGACTCTGAGGCAGCTAAATAAGATGCAAGTAATAACATGAGAGCCGGGCAATACGCAAAAACATATTCACACCTCAAGCAGCGAATCATCAAATATAGTTTGATGCTTGTTTAATGGTTTTCGCATGAAGTTAGATATAAATGCAAATTCTCAACACTCATACGTAATCTAACGAATGAAAGCGGAACAAGGGAAACTTATTGTATCCGTCTTTGTGGGAACGATACACGGGCTGAGAAAAAGATGGAAATGATTTTTCTGTGCCGCAATGGATGGCTTCGGCTTATGCATGCTGCACCGGAATTCATTGAGTCCTTTCATTATTTTGACAGTTGCATGCCAGTTGTAACTCAAAATAGCCACAAAACGTACTGACAAGCCGACTATGGTCGTTTCTTTCTTGTTAATTTTACTACGAACCTCTTCTTCTATTAAGACCCCGTTATCTCCGTCTTGTCAGCTGCTGTATGTTACGAGCCAATGCGATCGTCCACTCATTCTATTTTACAGAGTCCTAGTTACTTTTGCGATATCTTGTGCCAAAATAGTCACCTTGGGGAGTGTCTTTGCAAGTTCCTCGGACAGTGGCAGTAACTTCTCCCGAGCTTTTCTCCGCAGCTGACGGATATGTGGCCCAGCAATCGAGTGGTGCTGCAATCGATCTTTGGCTCGAGTGAGAATGTACTGACGGTGCCTTGGTAGCAAAGAGCGTGTCTTTCCAGTCAAGCTTGTCCTGTTTATGAGGAAGCACATGACATATCAAACCATGAACAAATTCAGAACTGCAGTTGCAATGTGCCCAGAATAACATATTTCAAGCTAGTTCAATGTCAGTCAGTGGGTGCGTCTGTATATTTCTTTTTTTACTGTTGTTTCTCGTCAATACAGGATGTTTTCGCCCCCGTACAAAGACTAAAAGCGTTTGCATTTCATAGGAGTGGATTAACTGTGGGCTGCAGTAATATAAAAATAAAGTTGTTAAACAAAATTAAAAAAGTCAGCACTATGTATCTCCTAAATTGTCTTGAAGGAGCTCTTATTACGATGGCGCTGCATATCAAGGTCTCGATTTATGTCCTTCCACAAAGGGCCTGAGACACCACGAAGGAAAAGCAGTTGTGGATATATGCTCCACTAGGTGCAGACACAATCAATCTTTCAATGAAATCAAACTAATATTATCACGCATTTTAACGGGTAATAGATATGTGGGTTTTAACGTCCCAAATCTACCATTTGAATATAAGAGACGCCGTAGTGCAGGGCTCTGAATTTTGACCACGTGAGTTCTTTAACGTGCACTCAAATCTAAGCACAAGGGACAGCTGCATTTTGGCCTCCATTTCAAACGCAGCAGCCCCACCCGGGATTCAAGCCCGCGACCGGCGGATCAGCAGCCAAAAACCTTAGCCACTAGACTAATGTGGAGGAGCTATTTTAATAGTTAAGCTTAGAGTTCGTTTATTAAGTAAGTTTGTCGTGAAACACAGCTATCAAATACATAACGTCCTGTTTAACAATCAATGTTGTGTCAGTTTTCCGATGTTCGTATACGTGGCTCAAAAGACAGTGTGTATTTGCGCGGCAAGAGGCCGCAACAATGTGAACTCCCTATACACTTTTGCCTCGCGGCGGTGGTCTAGTGGCTAAGGCACTCGGCTCTTGACCCACAGGTGGCGGGTTCGAATCCCGGCGACAGCGGCTGCAATTCCGATGGAGGCGGAAATTTAGGCGGGTGTTCTCAGATTTGGGTGCACGTTTAAAGAACCCCAGGTGGTCGCAATTCCTGGCGCCCTCCACTACGGCGTCTCATAATCGTATTGTGGTTTTGGGATGTTAAACCTCACATATCAATCATCTCCATACACTTTTCTAGAAGAGCACAAAATAATCTCTTTGTACCATCCCGATAGCTTTGGCGCCCTCATTATAAGACAGGCAATGGTTCAATGTAATATCTGCCCTCAATATTTCCTGGTCTCCAACCATCAATTTTTATTTGTAAAAGCTGACTTTATGAATATGAAACATCAGCGCTCTAGAGAATTTCATTGGCAAAAAAACAAGCTTGTCACCCTGGGCTCCTGCAACTCGAATAATACGTAGCAGAAGCTTCGGGGGAATGGCTTTGATTTGAGGCACGTGTTACGAGTACCATCAATGATGTTATTCACTCTAGTGTGAAAATAAGATTGTTTGCAGGTGATTGTGTTTTGTTCAAAGAAATACGTTCCACTAACGATTTCAACGATTTGAGCATTAGTCTTTGCAATATATATGAATGGTGCAACAAATGGGCAATGTGTCTCAACGCGAACAAATGTATGTGCCTTCCAGTGACTCGCCAAAAGAATCTACTATCGTATAAATACTTATTAGGGTCTTCACCACTGCAACAAGTAAACTCCTACAAATACCTTGGTGTGACACTCACTTCCAACTTATCTTGGAATCTCCATATTGCCACCAGCACGTAGTGGGTTGACAGCAAGAGCGGCTCTCAATCTGGAGAAAAAAAGAAGATCGCGTGTTTCTTCTCTGCTTGAGAGCCAGCCACGACTGACGCATCGTCCTAGTGCTAGCTACCTGGTGGTTTAATAAATCTCCCAGTACTTGTGACTCATCGTGACAAACTGGTGGAGGTGCTGGGTGGATACCGCAGACACGTCAATGAGTAATATTGACATCAATCCTCATCTGTCCACCGTTAACCAGACTGGGCTACGAGCGCTCTTCTTCATGTTCAGGTCTTGCTTCGAAACTTGCTCAAAGATCCGCCAGACGTCCATTACTCAACACAGGATCATCACGTACGAGGACGCACGTCCGATACACCAGAACCCCTACCGCGTGTCAGACAAAGAACGTGAAGCGATACGTACGCAAGTCACCGAAATGCTTGACGATGGTGTTATTGAACCATCTAACAGCCCGTGGTCATCTCCAGTCGTACTTGTCAAAAAGAAGGACGGGTCGCTACGCTTCTGCGTCGACTACCCAAAACTTAACAACGTGACGAAAAAGGATGTGTATCCGCTGCCACGTATCGACGATTCGCTGGATAGACTTCGTCGTGCCCATTATTTACTTCTCTCGATCTCAAAAGCGGGTATTGGCAAATCGAGGTAGATCAGCGAGACCGTGAGAAAACAGCCATTGTGACTCCAGACGGCCTATACCATTTTCGAGTGCTCCCGTTTGGTTTGTGTTCAGCACCGGCAACTTTCCAGCAAATGATGGGCACTGTCCTCACAGGGCTCAAGTGGCAGACTTGTCTTGTCTACGTTGATGATGCGGTGGTGTTCTCTACCACGTTCGAGCAGCACCTTCACCGCCTGCGCAGCGTGCTGGAGGCTATCCGATCGGCGGACCTCACACTAAAGCCGCAGAAGTGCCACTTCGGCTATAAAGAACTAAAGTTTCTTGGGCATGTAGTTCGCGCCAAAGGAATCCGTCCCGATCCGGACAAGCTTGCCGCTGTTGCCGAATTACCAGCTCCTGTCGATAAGAAAGCCGTCCGGCGCTTCCTTGGTTTGTGCGCCTACTATCGTCGATTCATTCACGGCTTTTCACAGATAGCAGAACCTCTGACTCGTCTCACAAGGGACGACACGTCGTTTGTCTGGGAAAACGAGCAACAAGCATCTTTTGATGAGCTGCGACAGCGCATGCAATCAGCGCCCGTTCTCGCTCATTTCAACGATGATGCTGACACGGAGGTTCATACCGACGCTAGTAACATAGGGCTCGGTGCAGTGCTCGTTGAGCGTCAAGAGGACATCGAAAGAGTGATAGCCTACGCCAGCCGCTCTCTATCCCGTGCTAAGGCGAATTATTCCACTACGGAGAAAGAGTGCCTCGCAGTCGTGTGGGCAATCACCAAGTTCCGCCCGTACCTTTATGGTCATCCCTTCAAGATAGTGACGGACCATCACGCGCTCTGTTGGTTGGCAAGCCTGTGCGACCCTTCAGGTCGGCTAGCGCGGTGGAGCTTGCGGCTGCAGGAATTTGATGTCACCATCGTCCATAAGTCCGGCCGTAAGCATGAAGACGCTCACACACTGTCACGCGCACCCCTTCATGTCGTCAGTCAGGAAGCAGAGGAAGACGAAGGCTTTCTGGGCGCCGTTAGTGCATCAGACTTGAGCAAACGACAGCGAGATGATGCAGAGATTCGTCCAATCATTGATCATTTAGAGGGCCAGGGCGCAATCATACCACGTCATTTATCCCGCTCGTTGACGTCGTTCTGCCTGCGAGGCGATGTGCTGTACAAGAAGAACGCTCGTTCGAACAACCGTGCTTACCTCTTGGTGGTTCCTCGAGACATGCGAGACGACGTCCTCTTCGCTTGCCATGACGAACCCACATCCGGTCATCTGGGCTACTCAAGGACACTTGCCAGAGTGAGCGAGAGGTACTATTGGCCGGGACTTTCAGCAAGCGTAAAGAAGTACGTCAAGAGCTGTCGGCAATGTCAGCGCCGAAAGCAACCATCTGTTAAGCCAGCTGGTTTGCTTCAGCCCATTGTAGCACCCTGCACGCCGTTCGACCAAGTCGGCATGGACATTCTCGGGCCATTTCCTATGTCTGTGGACAGCAACAAATGGGTGATCGTCGCGACCAACTATTTGACACGCTACGCTGAAACCCAGGCGATCCCACGAGCCACGGCTTCTGAGGTAGCACAATTTTTCATGCGCCACATCGTGTTACGACACGGTGCTCCTTCCAGTATAATAACGGACAGAGGGACGGCATTCACGGCGCAGCTTACGGACGAAGTTTTCAAACTGACCAACACCAGACACCGAAGGCCAACTGCGTACCACCCGCAAACCAACGGACATACCGAACGACTGAATAAGACCCTCGCAGACATGATCTCATTGTACATCGACGTACAGCACAAAACATGGGACCGGATCTTACCTTACGTGACCTTCGTGTATAATACCGCCGTGCAAGAGACCACGCGATTCACGCCATTTCGGCTTCTCTACGGCCGCGAAGTGCAGACCATGCTAGACTCAATGCTACCGTGTCAGGACGAAGACGAGTTTGCAACAGACGCCGAAGAATTCGCAGAGCGTGCTGAGGAAGCCCGGCAACTCGTGCGACTTTTCATCGGCCAGCAACAGCAGGCAGACGCACGACGCTATAATACCCACCACAGAGAAGTGTTTTACAGCCCCGGAGATCAAGTTTGGGTGTGGACGCCCGTCCGCCGCCGTGGCCTTATTGAAAAGTTGCTGAGCCGGTACTTTGGCCCATATAAAGTGTTACGCCGCGTCAGTGACGTGAACTACGAAGTGGTTCCGGACTCAACACCCCATGCACGGAGCAGGACACGGCTGAGGCCGGACGTCGTTCATGTGTTGCGCATGAAACCATCTATTGCGCGTTGTTCGTAACTTTTCCTTTACCGTACAGCGTTCTTTGTGTGTTTGTTTATTTTGTGAACTTACTTTCTCGTTCATTGACGTTTCCTATATTGGCACGCTCTTCAATTTTTACTTTCACTTTATCTGAATTTTCAACTTTTTTTCACGTGCCTATGTAGTAGCATCGCGGTGCTGCTGTGTACTTTCCTTTCCTCTTTTTGGTACTTGTTTTTTTTCTTTTCGGAAGGGGGGATAATGCCATCAGCACGTAGTGGGTTGACAGCAAGAGCGGCTCTCAATCTAGAGAAAAAAAAAGAAGATCGCGTGCTACTTCTCTGCTTGAGAGCCAGCCACGACTGACGCATCGTCCTAGTGCTAGCTACCTGGTGGTTTAATAAATCCCCCAGTACTTGTGACTCATCGTGAGAATATTTGTAACGTTTGTTCTTCTGCCTTTCGTAAACTATGTCTTCTTAAACATAAACTTCAAAGTGCTCCCACGAATGTTAAACTACTTTGTTACACTGCCCTTGTGCAGCCAAAACTAGAGTATGCGAGCATAGTAAGGGATCCATATACAAAACGTAATATATACACTCTTGAGCGTATTCAAAGAAACGCTGTTAGATTTATATTGAACAAGTACTCCAAGTTAGACTCACCCTCAGATTTAATGCTAGCCAACAACATTACCTTACTGCAGGTGCGAAGACAAAAAGCTAGATTAGAATTCCTTGACCAACTTTTGAACAAAAATTAGCTCTCGACCCATCCCCGTATTTGACACCCCTTAGTAGCCGGCCCACTCGACACCACCACCCAAAGGTCTTGATCCCATATTTTGCTTGCACATACCTACTGAAGTATTCGTACTTTCCCAAGAACCTTATGTGAATGGAACTGTCTAACTAATACATGTAATGACTGAACTAACCTACCAAACAACCGTCTTCGCCATTTATTGTTTCGTTTTGCAATTATTTTATTTGTATGTGTATTACCACCCAGCTTGGGACCTCAAGCCTGCAGTATTGAATAAATAAATAAGTAACAAAAATGCCATCTCATAAAACGAGTTGTTGGCGGGACCCTATCTTAGCAGACACGCAGAATACACTGGGGTGCCTGATGAATAGAGCTTGAGCCACCTAATTTATGTTGACTCCTCGCAAACACGCGTCACTTTTGTCGAGCAGAAATGCATTCAAGTGCTTGAAACTGCTTTTCTATTAGTAGCGTACGTTTGGTGGAATACTCCGGGTAGTAACAATACTAATCAAAGGTAGCATCAATGCAGCATGCTATACCGACTATATACCAATGTGGTACTACTCGCTGCCTAATTGTTCCCAACAGAAAACATTACGGAAAGCAAGCCAAGAATTAGTCAAAATAAGAAACACAATATAATATATATTAAGCGAATTATTACAAATTTGGAGAACGCTAGCATACGGAACACATCGAGCAAGCATACCCCCTAGCCCCGAGGCGGTGGTCTAGTGGCTAAGGTACTCGGCTGTTGACCAACAGGTTGCGGATTCAAATCCCGGCATCGGCGGCTGTATTTGCGATGAACGCGGAAATGTCGTAGGCCCGTGTCCTCAGATTTGGGTGCACATTAAAGCACCCCAGGTGGTCGAAATTTCCGGAGCCCTCCAGTACGGCGTCTCTCATATTCATATGGTGGTCTTTGGACGTTAAACCCCACAAATTAATCAAGCGTTCCCTCTAAACGCATATAGTCAACATAGTAAGCAAACACAAGTGACATGATGTTCCCAACACTGCGCTGCAGAATGATTGGCGTCATCAATGTGAGACATTAGATAACCCAACTGAACACAATGGAAGTCTGTGACCAATATCTAGATCTAGGCAAGAGTATGGCAAAATTAGCAAACGGTGGTAAGCACCCTATTGCGATTATTCAACCAAAGTCGAGATATTCAATGGTGGCCAGGATGACCCCAAGTTATTCATTAGAATGATTTGCAAATTTTTCCGTACTATACTACTTATAATTACGAGGCTTGCCATAGTGGTGGACTGCAGAAACTTAGACCATTGGTTTTATTTAACGTGCAGTTATCACGCAACGGGAAGGTCCTCAAGCCTTTTGCCTCCACCGAAATGCGACCGCACGGCAGGGATCTAACCCGTTACCGTCAGGTACAAAAACGAGCGCCGTAAGCAGAACATCGGAACGGTGGCGCAATGAGCCAAATAATGCTTTTTGTCTTTGAAAACTTTGTTAGCACATATCAGCCTGGGTATTCTCAGTCGCACTGTTCTAAAATGTAAGAGATTCAAGTTCTCTTACAGTTATATCTAGTTAATAAATCTATACGAACCCGAAAGCCACGTTGAGTAGAGGCAAATAGGCAAATACAATCAATAATACTGTGGCTTGATATAGTACACTGTAAACTACACGCACTCTGCTATGTGTTGGAAATGCTGCGGCTATGTATAAAGGCACTAACCTGAATGACGCGGCCTTGGTCAGCAGGTCTGCCCTTGGAATGGGGTCGGCTGGAGTTACGTGCTGCATCATGGCAGACGAGGAGGCTTGGATTGAGTCGGACACCGATGAAGGCTACGTAGCCGAGTGCTGGTGCGATGCTGCACCGATCGGTTGTGCGTTCGAGGACATTCTGTGCAGGAACGAACCAAGGTTGACCCAAGGCGCCCACGCCATGTTCCCGCTTGTGCTGCGGATGCGTCCAGTAGGTGACGTAGCCCTCCTTTTCTGCAGTTAGGAAACAGTCACCGGTGCGAGGTAACGGCGTTTCCGTCATCACGGTAGGAGACGATGACCCCATAGTTTAGATTCCAGATACGGAACCGGAAGCCCTCAAAAGCACCGAAAAGAAGCCTGCCTAAGGTTTTAGAACACTTTTTCGGCACCTGCACGTGAGCCAAGTCTCTTGATGATGATCGCCACTCCCAGTCTTCGTTTTTCTTCACCACGTAGCGTTTGCCTACAAAAATATATTGAAAAACTTCTGTTTCAAACAAAAAACATTTAGAATATTTATAATTCTGCAAATTTTATTTATTCTTACCTTGTTTCAACAGCTTCTTCGTAGTATTTTTTATTCATGAAATCCCCAAGAGGTAAAACACGATCCTATGTAAATAATATGGAATGTAAATATTAAACTTGCATGTTTCTGTACCGGTCTACCTTGCAGTTTCTTTAGTCAATGAATATTTCCAGAATATTCATATTCTACGCCTCTCCATTGCGTAATTTCTTCTTGAGAAAAAATATATTGCTAGTGTGCTAATTTACATCACTTTCCCTTGGGTCGGAAAACCAATATGATTGGTAGGCGCTTGTATAATTGGCCGAAAAAAAATTTGTCATGTATGCAGACGAAATCACCCACTCATTTTTAACCAATATTTTTCTGAGGTTTAACTGACTTTCAATCGGCCTGGCATAAACAACTCTAGCTCATTTACTTTTTAGTGCAAGTGGAGACGATATCCCTCTTTTGTTTTACAGGTTGTTCCCAATGAAATCAGTGATCAACTTCTCAATTACTTATATAAAATTAAGATTGAAGAGAATTATGAATACGCTGCCATCATGTAGTACGAGAGCCAGAGCAGAGGTTTAGAGGCCCCTGCCATTGTTTAAGATTTTACAATGGATATAAACAAATGAAGGATTGAATGAGTGATTGAATGAATCAGGTACTTATTATTTATTATTTAGTTCAATATTTGTTTAATACAATTGAAAACTTCGTATATGAGGCTTTGTCCAAACAGTCAGATAAAAATTAGGGTCCTGGAGCCATGATATCATGGTATTTTATCAAAGAGCATGTGAATATAAATTGACAGTAAAGGTGGAAAGGTGTGATTTTAATTGACCGTAAAGAAGCTATTCTAATTTATGGAAAAACTCGGATTGCACAGGGGATTCAAGAATAAGAGAAGCTGCGTGTCGAAAACTACCTTGCAAGCAATGCTAAACAAGGTGTACGATATATTTTTTATAATCAGACTGCAAACTTCAGAGAACAGACAGCACGGCGAATAAGAGCTATGATAACCAGCATACTGAGTAGCTTCAATAATGGACAGAGGTGAATATTTTAGCATTCAAAAACAGAGATTCTTTGCTTATAAATGCCGTATTAGCGGATTCAAGGTCAAGTAAATGGTCTAGATAAAATAAATATATTTTGAACCACGAGAAGTTGTTCACGACTGCGTTTTTGTACCTCTTATTCTCTGCTCATAAAGTGAAGACATTTAAGAGCTCATCACCAAGTACGCCTCGATGGAATTTTGATGACTAGGAAAGTACCTTTTGAAATAAACACTAGATTAGAAGTAATCACCTTGACATCATTAACGAACTAAGGTGGTAGTGGCTACGACAGTATACTGAGAAAAACGTAGGCTGGGTGTGCTTCTCGTAAGGACGTTTCTGTTTTTATGAAATCGTGCGGAGTGACAGGAAATCATGCGGAGTGCGGAGTGGTGCGGAGTGAAATTAAACAAATCATAGATTATTAAGAAAATAATTTTATATTGCTGCAGAGAACGGAGATTCATAAATAAGGACGACATTTTTCCTACCCACCAATTATCACTAGTTTTCATGCATTACTAGGTAACTCAGCCATATTCGTATTTCTTATTTACTGGGGTACTGAGAATCCAAGAATAGACGAAAGTTTTCACCGTTTTTAAACATGTAAATGATTTTTTGTATTGAGGCTTTCATTGCTGCTCTTGCATTTTTAAAGTTGAAAAAGGAATCAGGGTCAATTAAACACCCGTGAAAATGCTGACTCTCTGGCTGTGTGTAAGTTCTGACTGTGTTTTCTCGCCCCTCTTCCAAACAGACGACCCGTTTTTGCTTTCGCCTCCTCTTTCTCTACTATTTAAATCAATAAAAATTGCAATAACTGACGTTTCACGTTGCCTTATTATGATATAATATTGAGAGACGCCGTTGTGAAACACTGTGAAAGTTTCTGACCATCTGACTTTCTTAAACATACTCCTTAAATTAACCACAGGGGCACTTAAGCAAGTACCGCTGCCCTCAAGAAATCTGGTTACAGCGGCCGGTATTCTGCACGGCGAACTTCAGACAGTGTTCCAGCATAATAACGAATAGACCACCGTAGAATTAGATTAGAGAAAGTGTTAGAAGCACAGCCACACTCACGCTAACATGGGCAGTTCCTGGCTTGAAAAAAGACACCGCCGCTTGGCTAAAACCTAGCTTTAGCCATAGTGCCTCCTACAGGATTTTTCTTGTTGTTTTAGTACACAGTAACACTGAAAAAGCAGAGTAGAGAGGCTTGGAAAATCACCTTGTGTCATTTGTGAGCACGCATGAAGTCGTCAATAAATATGTTGCTGATTTACCAAAGTACGGTGGCCATATTTTCCCACTTGTTTACAACCAATAATTGTGCTTCGAACCTCAGATGGGGATTGAAGCATTGAATTTGCTCCAACTGCTGTGGACTAAAGGAATGTTTCTAGCCAATGGTGTGACACAATGGTCACAGCTGCTGGGATGGTTTCCACTCTCTGGAACGCACTGTTTAAAAACTAGGGGCGCTCATTTGAGCAGTCTCGAACTTGTGCCCCTCCAGGTCACGCTGAAGAGTGAAGGCAACCAGCACTGCTGGCCTCTGGCCATTCGTCCAGATGGAAGAACACAACGTCCAGGAACAACTCCGTAAACAGCGAGCAAAATCGCAAAAACATACGACATGCTACTCGAGTCAGACATACAATAAACCATGCAGCATTTAAACAGGTATATCTACCACAGGGCAGAGCATTGCACGGCAAACATGAGAACGAAGACCCTTCAATTTTTTTCATCTGGGTCTAACAGTTCTCGTTCCGTTCATAAGCCGGCAGCATGGTATGCGGATAGACTGAATAAAGGCTTGAACGCTTGAACATAGCCCGTGAAGATGCCCGTGGTATGGCTGATGACTTTTTCCTTTTAGTAAACCTAGTCAAATGCATCATTAGCTTGTGAGATTTGTACGGCCGAAACAAGTTAGGGCCTCCTCTTAACGTCGTTCACTTTTGTGATGGGGAAACTCTTGTACGTGAAAGACAAAAAAATGATTGACACTAGACTGACACTATTCATAGTTTATACCAATAATTATAAAAACCCGTTGTCGATGACTTCAACGTCCATAATAGGGCTTGTTTTGTCGTCAAAGCTCACTCCGGAGGCATTGTGGTTACCGTGAAAACATGTGTGTATTTGAAAAAAACCAAGTTTATACAGATGAGCTACAAATAAAATTATGAAAACAGCACAGCAAAATCGTGAAAGCACAAACGCTTTATACTAGTCCGTGATTACAACGTAGGCATTGGGAACCTCAAGACAGCTTTGTTGTCGACTTTATGTCGCTTTACGTCACTTAATTTACATTAGGTGGGGAAATGTTCGTATTACATATTTGAGTCACAAAAGATATTTACAATGCACAAATAGTGAACATAGTCTAGCAGAACCTTATAAAAACCGACAAGCGCAAGTTCTTTACACTTGTCAGAAACTTCAACTTGAAAAGGCGGACCCTAGGTCCAAGCTTCGCCCAATTGTCATCATTGACTTCGTTGAGATGCGTGGATGTTTAAAAGCTTGCTCCGTTTTCCGTGTGGCTTGTCCTACGGCGGCTTCCGGCGCGTACAGCAGGGTTGCCCGAGTGTGCACTTCTGCGGTCACCGCTCACGATCAACCCCCTTTCATGGTTCCAAAAATGTTTACTGGAGGGCGCGCCACCAGCCAAGTCGTCGGTTTTCGAAGTGACTTTGAAAGAAAGAAATGTGAAGAGAAAAGCGGGTTGTCGGGACGGTCTCGAACTTAGGTGGCCAATTCAACAACGCCACTAGGGGGACGAGAAGTGGGAGAGTAAAAGGAATGTGAAATAGAGAGGAAACGAACAGGATGACAGTGGTGTTTGGTCTAGCTTTGCGTGAACGCGGGCTGCCACTTCGCCGAGAGGAGAAAAAAATGAACGTGAAGCAAGTCAGCTGGGTGTGAAAGATCCTCGAGACTATGTACACTTTCTTCATGTCGCTTCGCAGGCACGGCAGCATGTAACGAAATCCTAAGATCAGTGTTAAACACGGGTATCGATATCCTGCCAAGCCTCTTCACCTGCAAGCTCTCAACAATTGGAGAACGCCTGATTGCTCCACGTCTCCACTTTATAAGCGTTTTATACATTTCCCTACTGAAACGTTCCGTATGAAATCTTACGGAAAATATATGGACTCCGTAACATTTCCTTATGCTACATACGGAAAACATAAGGAGTTTTATGGAAATATACGGAAGTTGTATGGCATTTACGGAAAGCTTCTTATGGAGTATACGGAAGGATAAGGAAATTGTATGGCGTATACGGAAAGCTTTTTATGGAGTATACGGAAAGATAAGGAAACTTATGGAGCATACGGAGAGTTTATTATGGAAGATATGGAAGGATAAGGAAAGTGTAAGGAGTGTACAGAAGCTTTCATAAGAAAAATGCAGAATGTAAGGTCTTACGGAAATATACAGATTTTGTAATGTGCTTACGAAAATGTGCAATAGTGTATGAAAGGCATGTGGATTGTTGCAAAAATGTGGAAACCCTACAGTTGTCACATTTTCAGCAGGAAATCCTAGCTCTATAAAGTTTTAAATGAATTCACAGAGACATATATAGTACAAAAGAATAACGCAGGCTAGTCTGTGTTGTCAGTCACCGCTGTTCGCACTTTTCCAGAATGAATACAACTTCTGCAAATGACCAGGTGCTGTCTGTCAAACGGAAAATGTGTCATTCACAAGGAATGACAATAACTGTCAATTTACTTGCATGCTGTCACACGAAAACAAATCAAGCAAAAAAACCATAACTTCAAGGGCTTGTTTTTTGGTAGAAACAATAATAATGAGAACTAAATTCAATGTGAAAGAACTTGTCAATATTAATGAAACTGTTCTCATTAACATTGGCAAAGAGAAATGTCATTTTAAAATATCGACCATGAGCTTAGCTCTCCTGAGCACCGACAAAAGAAATGAAAATCTATGAAAACTAATTGCATGTAGCCTAAAAATACTTTTTATTGATAGTATGTGCTCCTACACTATAAATACAGCTATACACAACTTGCCACAGCTTCACGACAGAAACGAGGTAGGGGCAGAGGGAGTGGTCAGAAAAATAATTTAGTATGAGAGCACAACTGATATGTACGGACATATAATGGTGCTTATCATTGATGCTCGGATGGTCGTGTACAGAGCTGGGTTGTTTTGAGATTTTCAAAAGCATTGTTTCAGACCACCATGCAGATTACGCTTTAATTGTAGTGCTACATAAGACACAGCTTATGGGCCAGCTTTAATGAATAAGAAGATTATAGGTTAAACAAATGCTTTAAAATATATCATATCATGGCTGCATGGACGCATACAAGCTATGTAAAGCGCAATAAAGTGAGGACGCATGAGCTTCTCTTGATGCTTCAGTTCTACATAGGTGCTTCAACTGTGCTGCAAAGAAATTTAACCAATATCTGTGTGTGCAACATTGTCCATTTTAAACTATCTATATGCATATATACAATTCCTACTGCGAGTTAAGCTACGTAGCACTCCATAACTCTTCCTTTTATTAAAGACAATTTTTCAAACAATCAACGTTATTCATTTTCTGTCTCATGACTTCGTGCCCGCAATTCTTGGTTTGGCTCGATCACAATTGTGCAGCCCTTATTTTGGAGGAATCAAAAAACATCAACCAAAATATATTTTGGAACTGCTTCTCGGTGATATTGCCTTCCCTCAACTGCCACAGCTTGAGATGAGTCATATAGCAAGTCTCGCGCATACCTAGGGCCTACCCTTGAAGAAACTGGTCCGGCTGTGAAATGCTCAGTTTTATCTCAAATAAATGTTTTGGTTTGAGTTATCTCACTTCTCGAGCCCCTTCACAATCAAGCAGACCCAATGTTCCCCTCAGTCCTTACTTTTGTTATATTATAAAATAAATTAAAAATTAATAATGAAAATAAAAATACTAATAACTGTTGCGCAAAAAACACAGTCCCACATACGTACTTGAACGCAATATTGCTTTTATTTTGTTTTAGAACCTAAGGCATTAGAAAAGATAGCAGTACAATAAAACATTGAAAAAAAACAAAAAATGACTTGGAGGGACTCGAACCTGTGCCACTCAGTTGAACTCGTGTACGTGAACCGAGGGCGTTAGCTTGCAAAGCTAATCGCGGCAGAGGGTGGTGTACGTTTAAGTTATGTATATAAATTTGCTTTTTACACGCTATGTGTTGGCATATTTATGCACGATATGCGATCGTATCTATTGTTGTGTGCATATGTTTTGTGATTGTATATACGTCACATGCTTTTCGCATGTCTTTCAACTGTAGATTGCTGCCCCGCCGCGGATGAAAAGAAGTATTTTTACACCCACACACAAACTTGAGCAGTTGAAGGTTGTTTCCCGGGGCTCTCTTGCGATTGAGTCGGCCACCACAGGGAATTAGAATGATACGCCATTAATCCCTGCATCTAGCTGTATTCCACTTAGTAGCTCTATCGCTTGGTGACAAATCGAGCGCGGGGCGCGACGCTATTGCGCACGACCATGCCTCGCGTAGCGGCGATGTCAGCTGATTGCACCGGCCGGCTTGCTTCGATTGGCTTCAGAGCAAAGAAATGTCATACCTTGAAAGATTGCGTACTGCACTATGTCAAAATGTTACTGCTTTGTAGTCATCCTATGATTCATTGAGAGTTGATAACTCTAATATCACTACTGTAGAGCTTTGCGTCGGCGACTCGCACCGAACGTGAAACCGCACTACGTTAGTCGTAGAAGCAGTAGGAGGCTGTCGTCTGCTAGAACAAAAAAAAACAGACCTTTGAAAATAATCATAAGTTGTAACTTGTTTTTTGAATAACCGTTTATCACTTTTAAAGTTATTTTGCCAGATAACGTACTTTTTTTTCAGTTTATAGCAGCGACAGATGTTTTTTTTATTTTCCTCACACAGATATCCAAGTCAAATCCATTCACAGCTAAAGCCACATGTTGTTTGTCTTCTTTGTTAACGCAGGCGTACCGTTTCGTTGCATCTCTCATGTGTTCGCGCTGCTACACACGAGAGCACGAAAGGTTAAATTTACGCAAGGAAGGGCCGTTCCTCGTTCGTAAGATGTGCTAAGATTGCGCCCTATTCCCGCGGTTGTTCGAGTGCGGATCAAGTGCGAGTCGTCCAAGGAATCGGCGGGTTGGGCGGGCGCTCGAAGGACTCCGAGGTGACGGCTGACGCCTGTGGTTGCTTCCCTCAGGACAGTGTGAAAGAAACTAAAGGTAAGGAGGACACTTTTTTATGTAGACGAAGTATGCCACTCAGTGCAAGTGTGTGTTGCTGCACTCGAACGAGGCGTCGTGAAACAGCAACCTTACGCGCCTTTGCGAGTGCGGTTGCCGATTCGCTTTGACAACGCTAACGCCAGCAGAGCCATGGCGCATTGGCGTGGCCTTACTGGAGCTAATTCGAGACAACTGCGGCTACATGCATGTGTATGGTGATCGAGTTTTTCATATGTGCAATGTAGTGAGGAAGACGCACATGGCGCTTGCTACGTTGTTGATTACACGAAGCCTGCAGTGCCATTTGATGCAAAGCAGCAGTTTGTTTACGTTCGCGGGCGATACAATTTGTAACTTGGCTCGATTCACCTAGCCAACCGCCTAAGTGGGTTGATTAGCATACGTTCACGGTGGAGCGTTATTGTGCCCTGAAACAGTGGCGTGTGCTTGTTGAAAGATATAATGTGTGTGCCTAGTGTAGAGAGAGAGAGAGGTGTTCGTGCAATCTGCATGTGTACCTGCAAGACGCTTTTGCTTGTAACTAATAATGTAACGGCCAGCACCTACATTGTACGCCTGACTTTGAAGAAAACTTGCATGCACAATGTGAGATTTTGTAATCTGCCACAGTTGCTTTTTATAAAATAATACACTGCCAGCATGTTCAAAATATGTTTCGCTGCTGTGTGGCAGGGGTGCGGTTATCACGCTGTTGTGTAGTTGCTGATGCAAGCACTTATAGTTTTGATGCATTAATATTTCTCATCTAACTCATCAGGTGTTAGGCTGTTTCAGCACAAACAAGGTATCTTGCAGCCCGGTGACCATGCAATTTTTTTCTGCACACAGCGCAAACACCGAGATGTACCCACTCGCAGATGGTCGCGTCAAGTGCATATTTACCTTGACTATAATGTCGAATCAAGTTTTTTCATCGACCGGTCCCTGCCCTGAGTGCTAACGTCTTGGCAAACAAGACACATTGTTATGGACACTGCACACACCACACACAATATTCTCAGTTGAACCGATATTCTCAATACCTTTCAATGCACACTACATGCCGCAATCAACAGTGCACATTTTTGAAGACTATGCCGCTGTTCCTCGCACAGGCCATTACGTGTGTTCACTTCTTCAAGATAAACAGACAGCGTGGCAGATATTTTACCACACAGTTTAGCACACAGCTAGACGTTTGCTGACACATACTGCAGCTAATGTCGACATTATAACGTGAAGTGTAAGCTTTGAAAAATTAAAACTTGCCCCAAACACCGCACGACTGTACCGGGCTGAGCCACCAGCGGGAGTGTTTTTCCAGCCACATCTTTTACATGTGCCAGTGACATCATGCTGTGACGTACCTTGGTAGGGGCCAATCGCTGCATACTTTATGTGAATGAGGGTCGTGTTAGTGAAAGCAGGCATTGTTGATTTCGTAACTTGTTCATTCCCAACTGGACCTTCATTTGCACGAGTTGTCGGACTGATAATCAGGCGAACTTTTGTGCAATAAATTGTACAGTTGGGAGTCTGTGCTTGCCCCATACTGTTGTTACTGGTGTTTCTTGTTGTTACTTTGCACTGCTCATTACTGCTCACCTACAGAAACAAGCCTATCTTGCCACTGTTTTGGAAAAGATGCAGCTGGCAAGTGCGATAGTGTTCATAACTCTAAATTCTCAAGCAAAAATTATCAATTCATATTCAGTTAGTTGCATTCATATCAGTACATTATAAGAAATCATTTATAACATGAATCCATGTTCCTTCACATAATGCTCACAACTTTTATATCAAATTGAATGGTGTTTATAAAAAACATGGGTTTTAGATAAACTTCATGCTCTTTTCTCGAACAGCTGAGAAATCGCTATTGCATGCTTACTTGAAATGAATTGGACTGTGTTTGAATGACATTGCAATTCTTCACCGGACTGCCAGTACTCTTCACATTGGGGGAACATTTAATAACAATGAATTGATTAATTAAGAACGGAAAGAAAGAAGCGGCAGGCCTGGATACTTGATAATGGCATCCGTTTTGCTACCCAGCGCATTATCATGCAAACTTCCTATAGAGTGGTTATGCGTCTTGCATGTGTGTCTGTAAACCAAGAACTTTGGGTAGAACTATATTTATTTTAAAATGGTTGGAGGACTGTGGAGGCTGTAGGGCTGCTTAGGAATGATGGAATCCCTGGACATGTGTTCAACCTTGCTGCATCAGCTCCTTGGTGTTTTCACGGCATCTTTACAGATGTGTTGGGTGAGTAAAACAAGCAGATTTCAACACAAGGAAAAGTATAATATGGCAGCACCTCTTGTGCGTGCCTTACATCCCAAGTGTGTCAAATATTTATCTTGCACCTTGTGGCCTGTAATTTTTAAAGAGACACTTTGCTTTATATTTGAGTCTTGATGCTTCGACAGCAATGTATTTGTGCTTGACAGCAAGTGTTCTTGAACAAATAACTGATCTCAATAATGACAAAACATTCTTCATACTTGGTGCTTAGCATAAGCTAGCACATATCTGTAGCAGATTCAATCATTCATTTTTTGCTGGGATGATAATGGGCAAGTAGCAAAGGCAAGTTCAGATTGGAGTGGTCGGTGACGTCTGTTTAGGCTCTGCCATATTTCTTTGCAGCCAGAGTTACTTGTGGCCGCATATACAATGAAGCCACATGACGTGCATTCTAAATGAGATTACCATATCGCATTTCACTGCATCTTAATATGTGCCAAACAAATGCAGATATCATTAGCTTGCCACTATAAAGGGATCCTAAACCAACACAAGGTTGAAATTTAGTCGTGGTGTTGCAGCTGTGTACGACTCTACAATGGATGCATAGCCGTGATAATTTGTCTATATGTTGTCTCAATAGTAATGTTACACACATTGTACGATACAAAAGAGGTCCTCGCTTATTTCGCTTTTTTTTCGGTATGCTTCGCCATGTGCTCCTCCTCACTGTACAAGGAGCAAGAGCAGTGGGCACACAAACACGTATTTAAAAAAAATGTTGTAAGGTGAGCACTGAGAAGCTGAACACTTTCAAAAGGCTCAAAGAGGTAAAAGTATTGTTTCTAGCTACTTTTTGGGCACCCATAGCTAGTTGTGCTGCTGCAGTTAAAAAAAGTTAATTGTTAAAAAATTATTTGGAGGTGGTTTGGCACCCATAATTGCAGTTACACACAGAACTAGGTTTCAATGCGTAAGCAAAATCTGTTCACTCTAAATCAATCCTAAAGATATCTGAAATTTAGGAAATATTCACAGAAAAGCTCAGGAAAAGGCTAAGTGGTAGCCCCTTGAACCTGAAGGGGATACCCTTCTTCTAAAAGGTCAATAGACAGTCTAGTAGTCTCGATATTACACGCACTATAAAATATTCTGGTGTGGTGCTTTTCATGCATGTTATAATGAGAGGGTTTTTTAATAGAACTGTTGTCACTTTGCCCTGCGTTGCTGAAATTGTTCACATAGTTATAATACATGAATGACTTTATGCCTTTTGATTTTATGCAAATGGTTGGCTTACCCAGTCGGTTTAACTTGATTTGGATAAAATCATAAATGCTCTAAAAATTTTTTTACTATACAGCAGGTTTATTTTTAAAATACGCGACCATTGATGTGAACGCAGTTGGTGGCGTGCTTGATTAATCCTTCACTATCACCACTCTAACTACACCTGCTACAGTGCATAGTGTGACAAAAGTAATGGTACTTAACATTACTGGTAGCATACACTTTATGTCTCAAAATGTGTTAAAAAGCCCGGTAAAAATGTGTGTACGTTTTTTTTCGCTCCAACCTAAATATTCTGGTCTACTCAAAGTAGCTTCCGCTCTTTTAAGGTCCTCAAACTATTAGGTGTTCAAAAGAAGTATCATGCCATATACTTTCTTTGTCAGCCTACTCACCCCTCTAATTATGAGAATTACCCGACAACATTACCCAGTAAAATAAAGGGGTGTATAAAAGGTAATGTCAATTCAATTGTCAAAAACGTGGCCAAGTTACGTTTTTGTCACTTTTCTTTCACAATTTGTAAAAGTTACTTTTGATAACATCCCTATAG
>WOVY01012859.1:0-198238 GCA_013436015.1 Rhipicephalus annulatus | reverse complement strand
AAATATGCCCATGCACGCGCGCAACCTAAAGCGGTTTCATGGACATTCCGCCATCGCCCGCTGGGATGGTCGAGATGGTTGCCTTCGATTGCTCTCCGGTCTCGAGGAGCCGTACGCAAAGGACCGAAGCGGAGACGGGCAGCTCGAGGGCACGTGGGGTGGTTAGGCGGAGGTTTCCGGAAGGACAAGGGCTCACCAGGCTCTGAGACTGAACGGCCATTTGTCTCGGTGCGTGATGGGGGCTGACTCGGCGCTAACAGAGTTAGCGTCTGATGGAAAGATGCCGCTGAACGCGCCCGGTCCGCCGCCATAAAGCTCCTCCCACTACAAGCACTGCACCATTCCAGGGAAGCAGATGGAGAAGAGGACGAGACTATGCAGTGACCAAGGGAATGCAGGAGACAATGAGAGAGAGAGAGGGGGGGTTATATCGCCCTTACCAGTTGCCTCCATCGCACGTTGTATGTTTAAACATGGAACGTGTGGGCTGCTTCTATAATATATGAGGCTGGATGCGGCCGGTAGAATGCGCAGCCTTCAAGCATTTCTTCGTTGCTCTGCACTCTGCGATCCTCTCCACGCTGCAATCTGCGAGCGGTGCTCAGTCTCTTAGGGAAGTTTATTCCCGTGTCTCCCTTTCCCTGGCCCGACCTTGTACGGCGTGTTGTGCGTGTGACTGCTCGGCATGTCTTTCGCGTCTCCCGAGGCGAAAACTTACCCCTAAGGTAGCTTGCAGCGTCTCCTCGCAAACACATTTTGCCCCGAGAGAGTGAGAAAATCTCCGTTGGCTCAAAAAATGACTCCATCCCGAATTCGCTCGCGCGTCTGCTATCGAAGCTAATGGAGCAGTACGCGAGTGGATCGTGTCGAATAAGGCTACGCGGGCAATCGCTCCCTAAAGCTTCCTCTCTCTCTTCACAGCAGCATACATCTTCCTTCCAGACACCGTTGCCGCAACTTCTCTATGGGGATTCGCAAGTTGGGGCGTGTTCACGTAACGCCCTTGTGAAGTCTTCTGATCGTTGCACGTCACGTCTGACGAGCTAGTCTGTGTCCGCGCGCCGTTCCTGTCAAGAACACTCGTCCTCTGAACACAGTTCGAAGCGGAATGATTTCGACGGCTGGTGGCGGCAGCTTCCATTGTCTGTTGAGCTAGCTGAGTGACGATGTCCATGTTAGGAGAGCAAAACGATTAATCGGAAGGCGTCCGCCACAGATACGTGTCAGACTGGCTGGCCGTTACTCTGTATCAGCTGTGGTCCCCCCTACCGTGGTCGTTAAGGGACGTATGAAAGGGAGAAGGGAAAGGCAATGCACGTCTTGCGCGACGCCTGTTACAGTGGGTTGGTCATGGTTTATTACAACTTGTTTTTTGTTATTAACACTGTTGTTAGTTTATATTTATTGTATGTCTTCACTTTCGTCTAGAAGGAATACTTAAGTGACTATATTGGCAAAATGTCAACAACTACAAAATACATTGTTGGAGAATGACTGGGGGATTCACGACTTGCAGACAACATCGAATCGCGAAAAGCTATTCGGTATTTTGGGACACGCTTGAAAAGCAAGAACGCAGTGAGGCATAGATAAAACCACAAAGGAAAGCCATTGAAGATATAAACAAAAACTAGTGAAGAGCTAAACAGAAAGCGTCTCAGTATAGGGCACAAGACAAAGATTATGCTGGCTACTGAACAAGAATTCGGGATAAACAACCTCGCTGTTCATTCGGAACAAGAGTATGCCTTTATATTGTCACGTAGCTATCGCAAGAAGGGTGAACCATCCTGTGGACAGAAGACGACGGAGAGGACTGGCTTGCCCGGCCGCTCTGTGTGCTGCGCTTCGATATTATCGGTGTCCATACACTGGCAAATAGTCACGTCCCGTCTCATTTTGCGTAACATACTTGTGGTGGAGCTGCTGGTCCTTCCCTGTACCCATCACGAAAATCTGCAATGGCCGCATTGTCACGAGTTCTACTATGTCGCAATTTCAAATGATATCGTCTTTACGTAACAAAATCAAGGCAAAATATTACCAAGAAAGTTCACTTATGTCTGAGAAATCTATGGAGGATTAAAGATGTGCTTGTGCGTTTATAGTAGACATTTCTAATGGACAACTGGCAACTTATCTAAGTGACCAAAGTATTTTATTTTTTTTCATTTGTAACTTATGTGGCAACAGCCTGAAGGGTGAGAAAAAAAATCCCCGAGAAGCAACTCAGGGTGACATTGTTTCTCCACTGTGTAATGGAGCGTAATATTACATGCGTAACAGAAAAGAAAGGAGCAGAGTCGATCAGAAGACGAACATGGTTAGTCGATAACGAAGGACGTAATAAAGGTAAAAAATGGACTTGGGACAGCTCAAGTAATGACAATGAACGATAACCCATTATCAGTCAGATTGTCCGAAGGGGTTCGAAGAAATATTATAGAAGCGCAGATGAGGACGACAAAGGGTTAGGTGGAGCCACGGACTCGAGAAAAAGTTGGCGACACCAAACGGAATCAGCTCGCGCAGGACAGGGTGGTTGGAGATCATTGAGAGAAACCTGCAAAAGAGAAACGAAAGACCTTCTCATTGTGAAATTTCTTGTTTTTAACGAGCACCCGACATACTGCAGCTTAATATAGAAAAATTTTTGTTCTCATTTGAAAAATTCAAAAGGTAATGTTTTGCGCACCGACCTCGTTGAGGCCGCATGTTAAACAATGAGTGTTTATTGAACCTTTGAGATCCATTATTTCTTTAGTAGTTCTATGGTCAATTGATGATTGATATGTGGGGTTTAACGTCCCAAAACCACCATATGATAATGAAAGACGCCGTAGTGGAGGGTTCTGGAAATTTCGACCACCTGGGGTTCTTTAACGTGCACCCAAATCTGAGCACACGGGCCTACAACATTTCCGCCTCCATCGGAAATGCAGCTGCTGCAGCCGGGATTTGATCCCATGATCTGCGGGTCAGCAGCCGAGTACCTGAGCCACTAGACCACCGCGGCGGAGCAGTTCAATGGCCAATGGCTGCTGTTTGAACTATAGCATGCGCCTTAGCGTTTTAATCACTCTAAGAAGATATGGGAGTTGTTGCTACGCGCCACACACCTTTTTTTCTTTCGCTGGCAGTTGCCGCATTGAAAGCCACATCGACCACTATCATTATCAACCATTCAATGCCTATCACCTCTTATACGAGGCCCTTTCCATCTCGTCAAAAAGATGGCCTTGCACTCGCAGCTATCACGCGTTCGTGAAAGAGTGTTTCGACAACGCGCTCCGTTCTCCTCATTTTTCATGCAACAGAGAAGCGTGAATGTCACTTTCTCAAGAAACTCACCGTTCCGCAACACTTCACGAGACTATTCTCGCCACGGCCACACTTCGCTTATACGCGCAAAGTTTTTTTTTTTTTTCGAAGAGCTCACTGCTTCTTAACGCGGAGAAAAAGCAATCGCGATGCATTTGTGTATGCCACATGCGTGACTTTCAGAATGTGTTTGGTAGGCCACGTCGCTTGCATTCTGCGTGTAGGCGTTTCTGCTTCGATCACGAGTTTCCCTTTCATGATTCGCGCATCCCACTTCGAATCACGGCATGATGGACTTACGCAAGAAGGCATCGACGGTTCACCTTGGGGACAGACGCTTTCGCACGAAAATGAAAAGCGTAAAAGTGAATTCAAGTTATTAACATTTGCACTTGTTTTGTAGAAAATCTTCAATTAATTGCTGATTTACGAATGAAGTTTTCGGTGAAACATTGCGCTTTGAGTGGAATGCAGAAGTGGAAACACGCACCTCCCGCGAAAAAAATTTCATTATTTCCTTAGAAATCATGCTCAGGAGAAAATTGTAGACAGCTTTGTGGGCGTGTTATCTTGCGATGCAAGAATTTGCCATAAAGGCCACAAAGAGAACTTAACGTTCAGATTCTGCAACATGTCATAAGTGTGGAACTCGATAGTAGTAAAAATGGTTCAAAACAACTTTCTTAAACGTCGCACCTTCTGAGAGTTAATTTTTTGTTCACAAGAGAGCTTAAAAATTTTACGACTAAGGTAGAAGTCAGCACGAAAGGTTTTGCGTGTTTGCATGTATCAAACCTTATATCTTTCTCTAGAATGTCTGTGCTACTCTTTTAATTTTACTGCAGAAAACAAGTTGAAATCTTTTCAATATCTCTGTTTGGCTTGTTCTTTTTTTCCCGAACTCTGAATATACAATAGTAAAGTAATGTCGTGAGAGGGGCCAGTTGGCTCAAGTTGAAGTTTTGAACTTTGTTTACTATATCTTGGACGAACAATCGAAGAACAGCAGGTCGACATTCGAAGAGCAACACGTCTGGGAGTTTTGTACGATGCGCAAATAAACACGTGTTTTTTGTGCCCCCAAAAAATAGGACAGTGGCAGTAAAGTTTTTTTAACTGACAACATCAGACTCAAAAAACAACGTCCGTCCCCAAGAGATGAGTCAGGTTATTACAGCTGTTAAGTCCACTTACACGAATCAGTTCAGTCAGGCGAATAATTTATAAAATCGTAAATTCAGCTATGAGGTGAGTTCAGTCACAAGAATAATTACGCTTGTGTTCATATTCTACAGCACACATTCCACGCTGGACGCCAAGATGACGAGCAAGTACTGTGTGTGCTCTATCGACATGACAGTACTCGATATTCCTGTTCTCGTTCTTATTTTTTTAGTTAAACATATTCAAGGGTGTGATTGACAGTTTTGACTTGGCAGTTTTGTCCCGAAAACTCACGTCCCAGAGCCAAGCCTTCATATTATTCTTGCCTCTAACAACGCCTCTTGAAGACCTGACACGACGAAAAGTTAGGGTCGTTCGACTTCCTCACTTCAGTCATTTGACTTGCAAATGCTAAAGTAAGCCTAGGGGGTTTTCACGCTGCTAAGTATATGGCGGAGCGGCTCTCGCTTTAATCGATTACGATACTTTACCACCCGCGACACATTTGCCCTGTCTTTCCGTCTTCGACTTGTTTATTTTCCTCACAGGTGTTATTCTCTACCGGGACGCTGTGTTCACGTCCTACGAATTGACTTGCTCGGTGAAAACAAATCGAGAGTGTAGCGTACAGGCCGAAGACAGGGAGCGCAGCAAAAGTGCGGAACATAACATCTGCTTATTCTCTGCCAAGCGGCTCCCCAACGCAGGACTGGAAAGTGGATAGAACAAAAACTCTGCAGGAAATGAAGAAGCGAGACGAGCCCGCAGAAAATAGCAAGGAAAAAAGAAGCCCGTCGGGACGTCGCCGTTCGGGCGAAGCGACGAGACGACGTGCGTCCATTTTCATTTGGCCTCGCGGCGCGCGACACTCTGAGAATTCGTGATCGGCGGCTGTAAGAAAAAAAAAAGAAAACGTCACTTTTCTCCTCTTTCATTTTCTTTACCATACAAGCGTTACCATTCGGCGTGCCGTGTTCCAGTCCAGTGTCGTCGGGACGTAAACAAGCTTGGCTTCTAGCTTACGCCTACGATGACTACGATGCGATACCACGGAGCTTCTCTCGATTTGTAGTTTGATCAAGAAATGAAGATATCCACAGAATAACAAAGCAGTCAGGTATATGCGTAGAGTAGTGTGTACTAATTCATGCTTGACTTCACCACTGGCATCTTTTCCTATGCCTACCGCCTTGCTCACGCCGCCAGTAGCAAATGAGATCGATGACTACGTTGGCATCCTGGGCTACAAGATGTATTGTATCGATGTCTGGCTCTCTTGGGGCTGGGCGCTTTTCGCGGAAACCTTTTCTTTTCGCTTCTTTTGTGCGGTGTTTTACGCACGAGAGTATAGACGCATATTTTATCCTCGAATGTGTGTGTTCATAACGTTCTGTTGAGGACAGGTAAAACAAGGACTGTAATGTACAAGTAAGAAATGAGAAATTGGAATGATTTGGCTGGTATAGAAAAGTAAATAGTTAAATCCGAGAGCTTTGACATGGTTGTAATGTTCCATTATTTTGAGTGCATCTGTTTATGAGCGTTTGTGCGTGCGAAATATACCAACAGATATTTCATTCAAATATTCGATTTAGGAAAGTAAATACAGTTTAAACCAGGCAGGTTGGTGACGGGGGGTCGAAATCTCGAAGCATTTTGTTCGTAAGTGTTCCTTCTCACAGGCTGATCACCTTTGTTAATGATGAGTTAGGCACCCGCATTCGCCTAATTTTCTCTTCGGAAATGATTTTTGTGTGAGAACCTTGTGTGATTCCGCTTTGTCATGCGTGTTTGTCAGCCAAACACAGCAGAAGATAGAGACATCACTCAAATATTTCATTAGTCGAAAAACAAATAGCGGCTTCGAAATGGCAATCAGCGGTAGTTTCAATGAGAATTTCGCTTCCAATATGGCACTCCGAAGTCATTTTTTGTTCTTGTATTGAGTGCAAACAGCAATTCGTACGGGAAATTACTTTCAGAATGAGCTATAATCCCCATGCTTTGTTTCCGAGCTGAAAATATGAAATAAAAACGTGGGAGATAGCTCAAACGAGGAGTGGGGTGGCTTTCAGACGTGAGCTGCAATAAGCCATTTTAGTGGCTGTCAGAAACGCCTGCGAGCCGCGCAATATATTGCTATTTCTGCACTTCGCGCGAAAAGCCAAACTATCAAGAAAAAAAAGGCAGAATTTTAGTGAACAATCAGCCTTCACAGCTCCGTTTAGGCTTTTGTTTGCACAGTGAAGAGCTTACGCTCATATCCGCGCTTAGGTTGTTCCGGCAGCACAAAAGAAAAAAATAAAACGAAAATACTTTCTTTCCAACACTGTCTAGAACTAAGAATTCTCCTGAGCAATGTTTAATTATTGTCTGCTTACTTGGCGCTTTCTGGCCACCAAGAGCCCCCTCATGACACGAAGAAGCACAAATCTCCGTCGTAGTGCTTTTCTACGCCATTCAGGGTTATATAAATATGGCTTGCGTTCTTCAAGAGAGAGAAAGCACTTATAATTAATCAAGTAGACAACGTGAAATTAAGAGTTACGTGCTGCCAAAATTGAGAATTCGCGCTAGGGGCAAGAAAGAATGTGTCGCTCTTTGAAAGCACCAGCTTTTCCAGTATCCAAGTGGGCTTCAATAAAAGTATGCTTCTAACGATAACCTCTCCTTTTCTTCACATTGTAGCAAACATGATCAAAATTAGTGTTTTGTATGCCGAAAAAAGTGATCTATTTGTTACAATGTGTTGATATGTACTACACCCGTAGCGTAGATAGAACGGAATGAAAGTGTATTGAAGTGGATCGGGGCGTTAACTAGCAGGTATACCTGCTAGTTAACGCCCCGATTTAACGCTCCTCTATTTCTCACCAGATGGGAGTGGTCTGCTATAGCAGACCACTCCCATCCGGTGAGAAATAGAGTACCTCTCTACAAAAACCTCACAATTTCTCTTCCATCCGCTCATGCATGTGACTGTTCGTTCCCACGTTTATGGCTGAATCAGGAAGGAAGCAAACAGAAATACGAACGCACAGATGTAAACCAGAGATACTTCCGATTCGCTACCCTACAGGCATGCACTATAGATTGATTCACTATGCTCACCGCTTAACTAGGCAGTGATAACGTCAGTGTACGGTGGTTACAAAGGAAAAAAAATGTTAGTAGAAGCAACGGCCATTGGGAAGACATCAATATATACTGTTAGATGGATGAACTGAAAGAGCTTAAGGACAGGAAGTAACAATACCAAAAGAAGATACACAGACGAAAAAGTGGAAGAGGAGGAAATGATTCGTATTTCCGTCTTTCAGATGTTGCCGGCGCTGAGATGAGCCGAGCCGATGCGGCTGCTCGTCTGTCTGCCTGACGGACGCCCACGAGTCGGCGTGCCTCTAATGCGGTTTCACTGTAGCGCCGCACCGCCGCCGCCACCGGCGGCTCTTGGTCTAACAGCGAGCGAGCTGGGGGCCACGTCGTTGAGAAAGAGCTCGTAAACTCGGGTTACCAGACTCCTCGAGGGCCGGACCCAAATTTCGTTTTTCCTCCGGCTGACGGACGGACGGGCGCGCAATAAAGTCCACGAGGAAACTTCCGGTCACTCATCGTTTTGGACCGAGATTCGAAAAAAAAAATCTGCGCCCCCCCCCCCCCCCACTACACACTTTGGCCCAACCGACCCAGGGGCCCAGTGGGTCGCACTGACTGAGGACTCCTGTACTCTTCCTCTCTCTATTTTTTTTTTCGTTTATCGATGGCCGAACCACGTGCGACAGTATAAAGTTCCGCTTCGATGCGTCCTCGGGACATGCCCTCAACTTCCCAGGACTTCGCTTCGCCGCGAACGTCTCAGTAGCAGATGCCACCGCATCGACGAGGAAGAGTGCGCGGCTTGCAGCTAATAAGATATCCGTGTTCGAAAGAATGAGGGAAAGTATGTGGCGTGAGCAGTTCACTTCCGAGCCACTGTGGGTGTTGGCGCGACCCACGTCGAAAGAAGTCGATTCCACAAGCTTGCGTCACATACAGTGCTACCGGAGCTACGCAAAAAATAAAAGATGGCTACAAGCTATTTGATATGGTTGCCTTGTCTTCAGCTGTTTTTTTTTCCTTTTCAACCCTACCATCAATGCCTCCTTTTTTTTGCTTTTTGGTGAAGCAGTATATCTCGTTTGTAGATAGTCACTCTTCACTGCTGGTCACGTATTGTTGAAAACTAAGTTACATATTTACATTGCACACCGTCACAATATGTACCATCGTATTTCATCTGGACAGACTAGATAAATCTTGGCCACTCATTGAGAAACGTAAGTAAAAGCACCGCCAGCCTTGCTTCGGCAAGGCAGGTGAAACGTAGATAGAAGAGTGACGACCGTTCAATGTAGCCGTTGCGTTCATCGAGAACCACAGTGGAAAGCGGTTTTTCACTGTGACGAAATTTACTGTAGCGCAACTGAAAAGATTATTGGAAAACCAGTTAAGCACTTCGAAATTGAAAAATTGTTTCGAAGACAAGATAGGCGCCTTTGTGCGGGACCGATGATAAAAGAGGAATCCAGCCTAACTGTGAAACAGTTTCTTCAATTTGGTCGCGGTAAAAGAAAAAAAAATGACTACACAGTTCAATTAAATGATTTATTTTATTGTTGTCTTCGGGTGAGAAGAAACCATTTTTTTAATGAAATGGCTGAGCGTTTGGCAATTCTTGTTTTCTCTAGTTGCTCGAGTGCTTCCGCAGCTACGAAGCAAACCCCCATAGCTGCAACGAAACCATCCATTTAATGAAATGTGCGAACTCTGTTATGCAGACCGCACCTTATCTTTCTTTCTTAAAAGCACTTGCTCGCCGATTCGTTTATGTAGCGGTGGAGCACTCTCGATAAGAGTTCGTGCAGTCCTCTCCACGGTCCTCATTTTTAATTATCCAATTTCGTCGATGCTTCCTGCAAATTGGCGTGGACTCAGTTTATTATATACTCCCGATACTCCCGATGATATACTCTTGGTGAGGTAGGTGTTGAATGCTACCTCACCGAAGCAAAGATGAAACCCGGAGTGAGTGAAAGAGCTTCATATGAATATATAGATTGCGACGTCCAAACTGAGCTCTCGCGATCCCTGTGCTATTTTATATCTACGTGTATTATGAAAGAGCGCGAAGCACTTTCCGGTCTTCCGGAGCGATGCTCTCGAAAACATCCCAGTGCCACATTTGCGTATAAAAAGCGTTAATCAAACAGTGCCTTTTGTAGTTTTAAAACATTATATTTTTGTTTTTTTTAGTGGTTTAAAGGCAGTGCAGTATATAGAAGAGAGAGAGATAGAAGAAAAGAGGGAGGGAGGGGAGAGAGATATATGTAAAGGCACGGAAAAGTGCAGTGTATGACTCACGCCGAAAGTTTCGGCGTGGAAACTTCATGCTAACTGGAATATATGTCTTTCGCTCTGGGAATTACAGTGAGCGCATTAGTTATTCCGCGTTCCGTGGATGTCACGGAAGCGGCACGCCGTGGAATATTCAAGAGGATTGGAAAGTACCTCGTCTTATTTGCATGCTCGCTAGACAGCAGTTTCGGCCGTCATTTCAACTTCTTTACATATTATTTGGCCAGTCAACCATGTTTAGTGCAAGAGTTGCTTCGAGGAAAAGAGGGACAGAGATTCGATGCGGAAAGACAGTGAGGTGAACTGAAAAAAATATAGAAAAACGCGCGTAGGGAACGTGAGCATTAAGCTCGACATAACTTAAAACTGAACTTGGAAGGCAGGAACGTTATTTATTATAATTATTACACATTCTAAAAAATGCGTTTCGCGAAATTGCATATACGGCCTGCCAACACGAGCAGGATCGTATCAATTGAGTTTCTGACTGGTGTGCATTAAATATGGTAATAGACAAGAACACTCGAGCATAGTAGCGTGGAGGAAAATCCGACGTAGGGTGACATTTAGATCAAAGATAACTATCGACTGACAGTCATGAGGTTATGCCGTGAAGAAAACAATAAAAAAATGCGGCAGATACCCCATACCTTCGGAATGAATGTTGCGCGAAACAAGCGGAGGGTAGGTGATTGTGTACAATTTTTTTCATTGTCTTGAGACGTTATAAAGTGCCGCTAAATATATGTACAAATCTTCGTACACGCATACGTGAAACAGCCGCACAAGTTTTATATTAGCAGTTGTTTATAGTTCCATAACGATGCCAACAGCAAGATGCATGTTATCAGCAACACCAGATGCGATAAGCTCATATAAAGCACTGGTGTTTGCACTGGTGGGGGCGAGGATGGTAGCCCTCAACACTGCTACACAAATAAACTTCAGTGGATGACGTGACGACATGATACCGACAGCAAATGACGTGAACGCGATATGACGATTGCATCATAGGAGTGCTGTGTCTTTCACACATTGCAATCACTGTGGTTGTTTACCTATGTATTCGAGATGTATCATAATCAGTCGGCACAAAGATAAGTGCAATGGCGAAGTCATTGAAGCAAAGACCATAAACATCGAAGGGGCAGTACAAATAGATAGAAGTGGCAGTACAAATGCCATTTTGATTGAAGTAAATTTTCGCATTGTCAGGTGAGTGGAATTTGTCCCCTAACTTGTGTAATCAATAGCACGTGTAGTTTCGCGTAGTAAATAAAGCACCAACGTAAACCAATTTTCCCTTATAAATTCCTTGGATGTGTTATAGCATTATATGGTAGCACATGAAATGAAAGTACCGAGGATCACTCACATGTGATAAACGTGGAGTGATGGCAGCTTATAATAAACACAAGAGAGAGGTAGAAAAATTGCTTATTAGATGACCCGTGAGGGAATGTGCGAGGGGACTTTATTTCAGGAACCCCCTGGCTTGGACAGGGCCCGCACGGCGAGTTGGCGCTGGTCGACCAGGTCTGGTTGGGATATCGCAGCGTCTCACGCTTCACTGAGGCGGTTTGGGTCTGAATCTATTGGTGCAGCTTGTGTGGCTGGGTTGCTGCTTTTGTATTGCAGTACAATTGTGGGCTAGGGTGTCTGCTACCTAACATTGCGAGCAGGTGTAGAATTATGACGTTGGTTTCATGTGACGCATAAGAACGCCATGCGTAAATGTATTGTTTTGAAGTGAAGTGAAGTCATGTTTATTTCCTTTCATACAAAGGAGGAAGGCGGGGCCAAAGGTTGGGGTGCCTGACAAAGGCCTCGGCTCCATTGTACAGTCTGGGGACAGTTAACAAAACAATATAATTAAACACATGACATAAGAAATAGATAAATAAGCTACACTTGCAATTACAACAAAATAAACTGTTCTTAAGCATATAGCAGTGAAAATGATATACCTAACAGAGACGAGAGTCGAGTAAATATTTCTTTGTTTCCTTTTTAATTATGTTCATAGGAACGTCAAAATTAACATTTGTAGACATTTTATTCATAGCCACAGTCACCCGGTAAGTTAATTTTTGTTTACACGTCTTAGGAACCCACAGACTTTGTTTTCAAAAATGGTATGCATCATCAGGAGCCTGGATGTCATGCTATCATCTATAAAGACAGGAAAGTCTTTTAAAGATCGTGGATAGTAACGATTAAACGAAAACCAAAACGTACTTTTCAGCTGGTTTCGACTGTGTCAGTGCCTTCGCTCTATCAATAAACCTCGCTGCTTGTTGACCGGATAAATATGATCCTTTTCCATCAACAAAAGTACAGGTTTGCTCACTAGCTCTTCAGCAATTCAAGCCTATTTACTTCTTTATGTGTCTATGTGCTTAAGTCATTCACGTGCAGACACTTACACTCCGTGGTAAATACGGTGCCGCTACTACGCCTTTTCAATGCGCTCACAGCTGTGTACATATTCACGTTCCCAAAGCAAAGTAAGCACACAGTCAGTCTTCGATCCGCTATTTCCCACGTCAAGTCGAGAATGCGCCGCGAAGGACCGTGCTTCATTATTGTTTTTTCTTGTTCTTTTTATTTTTTCCTTCTATGGTCACTTTTTTTATCCGTCCGCGCAGGAAACATCAACGTTTCACCCCAATGTTTTTTCAACACTCGGCAAAGACCTCAGGTGAAAGTAAATCTTCCAGCGAGTATCGATAATGCAACATGAGCGGCAAGAAGAGCGCGCTAAGGTGTCCCGTCGAAAGCCATGGCCACTCTAGGCTAGCGCTATTGCGAGAAAGAAACAAGAAATATCGAAAAAAAAGCGACCAGCAAGCTCAAACAGAAATGGCCCCGAGGAAGCAATTGGAAGGGATCAATCGCGCGGGAAAGGGGCACGCGGGCAGGCAGCTGCCTCTGACTGGCTGTCTCTCCGAACACAGCGGTTTACACAATCAAAGGCTTCCTAACGCACGTAGGAGGCTGTTCGTACGTGCACACTCGGCCACTCGCGTGGACTCGTTTGCTTTCTTTTCATCTCGCGTCCAGTCAGAGATTCAATCTGGCTCTGTGCGACAGCAGACGCAAAGCTTTGTGTTTGGTTGCGCGGAAAAGGTTCGTTTGGACGTCCGGTGTAGAGCGCTGCAGGGCTGCCTTGTAGCGCTCTGCGGCGGTGTCCCGGAAACACCGGCGATCTCCTCGTCCTCCCCCTGTCCACACACGAGCCGGCCATCTAAATTGATTACACGAACGCACCCAACTTGACGCCACTCGCCTTACTCGCTGACTCGCTGTTACTTTTTGTACCGCAGTTCACCGTTGCTCTTTCCAGCGCGGCCACGACTTTTGTGACCGCCGGGCCAAGAACAAACAGTGGCGGAGAGAGTGGAATGCTGGCCGCTTGATGAACGGCGCCGAGCGCAAAGCAAACTTCAGAAGGCCTGAAGCGGCTCAGCGAGCGAGAGAAACTAAAACAAAACAGAACCCAATGAAGCCAAAAGAAAGCGACACGGGGATAAAAACCGCTGGATCCTATAGGGTTTTCGTTACTCTCAAAGTAGAGTCACAGGCTATTACTTGAGTTTGTATGTGCGGGCTTAGAGCGGGCGTATCCCACACCGAAAGAACATACTTGCGGTGACCCGACTCTAAGTAGCGAGGGGAGAGGGGGTAAAAAAGGTAAGAGGCAAGGACCAGTTTATGTTTCTGAAAGGCACGTAATCAGCTAAAAAGAGAAAGCCTATAGAAGAGGCATCTAATAAAATTGGACTCCCGAGATTCCCTGACGCGCTACCACATTTCAATTCCTCCAAGTTTCCGGTTAGTTATTTAAAGAAAGAAAGACGCCACTTCAGGCTGTCCAAACACGCCAGACCACGTTTTGTACGGCACTGTAATAACCGCCACGTCGTGTAAGATGTTCGGCGCCCTTAAAGGTAAAATATTCAAAGAACAGAAATTGATGCTCTTTGTAAGCGTAATGTGATAGTTTTGATGCACCCCACTCATCGCTGCTCTTGCACTATTTTAATTCTGTTAGCATTTTTCTAAGGGGTTCACAGATGTTCAGCAAATAGAGGTTATATCAGATGGTCATGCACCTGATGCTGTCCTACAAAAAAATTGCTTCCAACAATGAATATTCTCGCGAATCGGAGAGAGGTTGTTAGTAACACCAATTCGCGCTCACAGTGTTTGCGAAAAAAAATTTTAGCCGACTGTGATTCAAGACATAACATTAGTAAAGCTGTCAATTGCAAAGTGGGCTTGTGAACGAAATTCTATATGCTCCCATATTCGGTTCCGCAGTTTTATATCTAAGCCTAATAAGAATCTCAAACTTCAAGCTAATTGTGACATTCCTATTCAAACACGCGTAATACGCAGATATGTTCAGTAAAAGCATTACAATGAAAACGAGGCTTCTGTTTTGTTGTGATAATCACGGGTTTCATTCAAGGAGCGAGACATGGAATAATTGATCCAGTGGCATTTGGTAAAATACAAGAGCAATAGTCCTGACAGGTCTCATAATGAAAAACCTCGTGCTTTTCTATGCACACATACACATGGGGCTTACATCACCATGCCGAAGCGAGAAACCATGAAGTAAGCACTTTTTTATAAGTCAGTCGAGTAAAAAAAAAAGTATTGCTGAAAATTTTACTTAAACAAAGGACTCAGAAAATGAGCTTTGGGCTATCGACACAGCCTCCCTTTTCCGAGTACCCTTTCCTGTCTTTTTTTTTGAAATAGAAAATAAAGGAAAGACTGTTTCTTGGCGAGGGGTACCCCTTTTGACTTGATTGTTACAAACAAAGAGTTAAAAAAAAACTAACTAGCATATATACATATATAAAGTGCTACATAGGAGAGTCCGAAAGCTCTCATTTGAAAAGAACAAATACGGAAACACCCTGCCTACATTTAATCTATTCCGCTCAGTACTAATTAGAAATCTTCGTTTCTTCAAGAAAAAAAACGTTGCAGCGCTTTCATTGTTTTGCGATTTATTTTAAAGGGTAATGTGCCTAGCATTTTTTTACCCAACGCAAACGGGCACTCAAAATCTAGCATGCGGAGTTCTTGTTCGAGTCATCGTCCGTGTGTGTCGCGTTTCGGACAGTCAAACAGAAGGTGATAAATATCCTCGTCACCATGGCCACACAAACATGCTAACAACGTTACACTTCTTCCATTTCACCATGTCTTCCATTTGCGGCAGAGAACCGCCTATAGTGTCATAGTTTTGCAATGATTCAAGAACCTCAACTCACAAAGTGTGTCGAGAAACAAAAATAGATCCTGCATATTCGGAGACAGAGAAATGACGCGTCAGAAACCCATTCTCTAGCTGTCAAAACGCAACTTGAAAGCACCCAGCAATGAATTAATTATGCGTGACGTATTCAATACAGCTGTTTGCAAGCAGATTTGACACGCGGATAGAGAGACACCACTACGGATTTACAAATTACGTAGTCGAGATTCAAGAAAAGAACCACAAATCCTTATCGACAGGTCCCCATGCAGCACTCGAACCTCTTTCATCAAATCACCAAAGGACCTCACTCAAAAGCACCTTCGAAAGTTTTTTTTATATTATGAAAAAAATGAAAAAAAGGTTGTTCACTGGACAAATGAACAAAGGCAGCGAAAATAGTGGATAACAGAAGCCCGTCGAATAGTAGGCGCAGTATGTTTTAGCCCCCTCTTCCAAGATTGTCGTAATTCAGTTAGCTGCAAAGTAATGCGATATTTTTTTGTACCTGTAGAAAACCTTACTTGAGCCTTGTTGATACAGGGATGCTTGCTGTTTATTCACTATATTTCCTTGGGTTTATTCGCAATTTCTCGCCACTTCGAAATTACTAAAGCAAGAAGCCTGCCATGAACAGAAGCCAAACAAGATGTTGATTTTTTTATTGTTTTTGCTGCTTTTAGCTTCACGCTTTGTGTAAGCTTAAAAGCAAATTAAAAATTCTTTACACTGCTTTCAATTGTTCTGTTGCCTCCGAAATACGCTTCATCAGGGATTAGGCAAGAAAAAATATGGAATGACTCTCTATTTTAGTTTGCCTTGTTCAGTGAGCTCTTCCTTCCCACGTGCCTCGTCTTATTTGAAATGTAGGTACACCGAGTGCTGCGAAGCTTGCCTGGTTTTTCGAATGAGCCGGAGGAATTTAAATGGAATGGCCCTGCCAGTTCATCGGCTCAACTTGAGGGAGTAGCTTTATTAACATAAGTAATACAAAAAATGAAGACGCTTCCTTGTCAATTTTAACTCGAGGGCGGAACGGCAACAAGAATAGAACCAATATTTCAACCACTCCTCCATTGCTATGGCTAGACTCGAATTTGCATGTAATTTCGCGCATAGAGTGAATATGAGAATGAATGGTGAGCATTTTGTGGTTTGATTATTCTTGCTTCAGAACAGGCTGGGATGCTACGAGGAAAAAAAAAAGCAGCAGAGGTTACCCATTTGTTCGGTCTCCCCTTGTTTCTAAAAAAAGCTGCATCCCTGAAAAAGAGGCATCCCCCCCCTGTATAAGCTAAAAGAGCGAAGACTAGCTATATGATGGAAATAGAATTTATTTACATGCAATATGACAACGGGCCTAATAACATCGAATGTAGTGTTGAGTAACATATAGAGTTTATAAGTTTGTTTCATTAATAGTAGTACACTAATAATGCCTTCAAAACTGCTTGTAAGTCTTGCATGCTAACAAATCTTCTATTTCGTAGTCAACAAGCAGCCACGTAAATAGAACTATACACCAGACAAATATTGTGAATTAGGGCTTGAAATGAGGTTTTGCGATGTCTGAGGAGCGTGAAATGTGCAGTTACCTATGCGATACCTGGTCATGTAACCCAATAATGAAAACTATGCTAATGTTTCATTCTAAGCTAAAGCAAGGCACTAAAAAAGGAATCAGATACTTGGAATAATTGTTCTTGAAGTTTTATCAAAGCTATTTTCTCATTGCCTAAATTTTGATTGGGTGGCTACATATGCGCTTTTTCTAGTTGATTGAAATGTGCTGTGGTCGTTAATTTAAAGAAGCAATAAATAGTGCACATACGGGACAAAGCAAATGAAACAAAAGAAGATGGGCTCTGTGCTCATGTGTTTTCCTTTGCTTCGTGCCGTATACCTTCCACCACAGCCAAAACTGACAAAAGAGGAAAGCGTGATACTGAGACGCCTGCAAAGCAGCACATACACACATGGGGCCCTAATGCAACGTCTCTACCCCCTCCCCCCCCCCTGCTCTGCAGCGTACCGGACACCCTGGCACACTTGCTTCTTGCATGCCAGTGTACTGCCAGACGTCATTTGCAACAACACACGGTTGATAATGAAACAGGGCGGCCGAACGAAGACCGAACCGAAACGTGGGAGGCGAAGCTCGCCCTCGAGGACCTAGAAGACCAACATATCGTCGCCAGGGCCAAGAGGGCAGTAGAAGCCAGAGAGTTCCTGAACTAAGGAGCCCTCCCACCTCAGGGTGACACCGGGGATTGCTCGGGGCACTGTTTAGAAAATAAACGTTTACTTCTCTGTCTCTTTGTCTCTCTCGTCCTGTATATGCGCTTTTTGTTACTTCTTTAAGAGCCGCCAGGCCTGTGCGGAACTTGCAGCACTGTCACAGTGAAAGCTGGCAGAGCGACCTTTCAGTGCCTTTTTTTTAACTCTTTGGGTAGCTGCTGGAAGCACACTCGCAGGGTACCCACTACGCTATTATTAATTGTGTAGTAGGCAGCCATTCGCTTTGTCATCTTTTGTCATTATTCAGAGAAGCTTGGTACCCGCTGCACACTTGTAAGGTACTACTTTGTGCAATTTTTTGTGCTACGGCTGACGATGAAGAATTATGCCAGAAGCATTTGTAATTCCCACAATTCCCCATAGTGGGTATGCAGCACAGTTATTGGGTGAACAAGATCAAGCTTTTGCAAAGCGTTGGAGCATTTGAAGACCCACTTGTTGCGCAATTAACATCATGTGACACTTGTTTTTTTTTCTGTTCTAAAATGCTTTATTGCTAGCATTAACGTGAGTGCTTTCCCGACATGAAATCTGCCTAAGGTCAATTTGCAAAAGAGTACCAATACTCGGCGTGGATCAGTGGTAGAATTCTGGGCTGGCACGCAGAGAATTAAGGTTCGAATTCCTTTGTGTCCTTGGTGTTTTCAAGTTACTAAGTTGTTTTTTTTTGTTTCGTGCGATAGTGGCTACGGACACCAGCGGTGGCGGACAACTACGACGCGAACGTGACCAATGTTGAGATCTCATAACAGCTTGCTTTAGCTGTAAAAAGATGTCCCAACTAGCCTGCCTTTCAGTGCTTGTTGAGAGCGGTAAATTACTTCACATTGGATCACGTTCACGTCTAGAACACGTGGCAGACGCGTGTACACTCGCGCGCATACGCTTTGGTTGCGAAACAAAATCGACAGATTCAATTTCACGTCTGCAGCTGCCGTACGGACGCAGCCTCCCATTGCGAATGGCTCGCAGGCTGCGGACGTGCTAATAAATGTTTCGATTGTCGACCAAGTCACAAGAACTCTGCCGCTCACTGCTCTGCTTTTTCTCGAAGTCATAGGCTAATCACTTTTTTCGGGGCGAAGCACCTTACTTAGAGTTGAGCCTTGTCCCTCCGCTGTCCCTTGTCCTGGCTTGCACGCGCTGGAAGCGCCGGTCGCAAGCGTGCAGGTAGAAGAAGAGAACGATGATCACAGGTGCGCTCGTGGCACGCTGTTTCTTTCACTGCGGCATCCCAAGAGCTATAAGACGCTCTCGCTCCCAGCTCTCTCTCTCTCTCTCTCTCTGATGGTCATAGAGTGCACTTTGTTATGAATGATGCCACGACGACTCGCAGCGGGGCTGCGCGGCAACGCGGTCCAGAGTTTCGGGCTTCGCCGAGCGACTGCAGCACGGCGGCGTAGACAAGTGAATTCAGAATTGCGGTCTCGCGAAGCTGCAGTGAAACGGCAGCGCCGGCAAGCTGACCCGTAGCTGCAGGCTCACGAAGCTGCAGCGGCACGGGAACGTCTTCTACTCGAATTCCAGGTTGGATCCCATACAAGAACCCTTAGTTTTACATTTCACCGATCATAAGGCGGTCGTAATGCAAAAGAAAGTGCCACCCAGAGCTCAACGCTATATCAACATTGTGAATAATAAACAGTTTTCTGTATACTGTACACACGTGTTGTCACGTCTTTCCATGATCCAGCGGGCAACGTACGGGGGTAATGATTTGTCGGAGCTTCGACTACTGGCCATCATTCACTTCACGAGTATGCTGTGATTGTTATTTTCCTGCTGTGCTCCTGTGTTTCTATCATGATAGTTCAAATCGAAGTAACGTAGAGTCAGATATATACATACCAAAGCCTCAGCATAATACTAAAAGCTTTGATTAGCTCTCGTAGTCTGCTCATAGCTTTTTTTTTCATACCATTGCTCAGCTGCGGGCGATTAGTCACCACTATAACATTGCACCACTGTTAGCTCCTCTCTTTTTTTCCCTTTCGTTGTATCGATTGGATCTTGGGATACTTCTTAAAAAACGTTGTGCCTGAATTTGTCGTAACGAGTAACTTCTTGTTTTTGAAATGTCACGTTTCTTTTAAATTCCCCCCCCCCCCCCCCACACACATGCATCAGTATTAAAGTACATTAATTTTTAGTATTAAACGATGAGAAGAGATTTTACTGTCATCAAGCACAACTAGCAAAGCATGCATTCGTAACAATTTATGAGTGCACTTATTGTGCTTTGTTGTGGTATTTGACGGCGTGTCAATATTCTAACAACAAAAACGTTCAAAGAAATACTGCGTTCCCCTAAGCGTATACCTAAAAGATAAAAAAGAAGGGCTATACTAAGAGACAAGACTTGAAAGCAAGAAACAAAAGCCAAAGAGAATAAATAAATCATTACAGCTCAATGTAGTGTTCAACGTAATGAGCTAGAAAAGAAGCCGGTTAAGCTCAAGTGTTGAAAGAAGGGGGAGGGGGTATCATGAACCATGCATAAGAGGTCAGTGGCTTTGAACGCGTCGCTTTCACTTACAGCTTCAGATATTGAAGAACATAAATATCCGAAGTAAATTGAATGGTAGCCGACTACAGGCTAGGTTCCTCCAAACCCCAAAAAATAGAAATAAAAAAACATTCAGGAAAGAAGGGAGCCTCGCTTCAAGGCGGGAATAGAAATAAATTTCAATAGCTTCTAAGGTTTCTACCCTGCTCCCCCCACCCTCCAACTTTTTCCCAAGAAGCGAATCCCATCGCAATTTTCAAAACGTCAGAAGCTGCTGCCCGCGCACCGGTCAGTGCCATCGTCGGAACGATGCGAGGGCAATTCGAAGCTTCGACGGGCCACATCATATTTGCAGGATCGTTTATCGTCGTTTTGTTTTTTTGATATTGTTTTTATATATGCTTTTCGGGACGAATTTTCTTCCTATATCCCGGACCTAAGGCCTGGAAATACGCTTGCTTCTCACCGTGAATCGAGGGGAAAGACCCAGGATTTTCACGAAAGTGATACAGAATGGAACTTACGCGCCGAAGGTAAGCTGCCCACCCATTCTATAGCTTTTGCGAACGAGAAGTGAAGCGTAGAAGGGTCGAAGGCACGAGCTGGGGTTTGTGTAACTCGATTCAAATAAACAACTTGAGACACTGAGCACCCCAGCCTGCCCCGGTGCGCCCTTGTTCTCAACTCCCCCTTCCCCTTGGTCATGTTTTCTTTATCCTTGTTACTTCTTCATCGTATACAAACCAACTGTGCTCCTTCGATTTCAGAAGTAAACGAAGAGGGGAGGGGGGATGTACGAGTATTTCCATTTTCTGAAACACACTCGCAAACGAGCAGTGGCCAGGTTTCTCTGCTGAGGCGAAATAGAAAGAGCCAAGCCAGAATAAAATCCGAGCCTAAATTGAATTCAGAAACGGTGTGTATATGCTTTCATGAAAGGTGTATGAACCGGAAAGCAAGTTGGAAGGATGAGTTTCGGCCTTCGCTGCTCTCCGTAGGAACGAAAGAAAGGAACCAAGAATGACAACTTTCGTTTGATTGAAAAATAACCCGTGTCCTGCACGCGTTCCGGAGCGTCGCGAGGAAATGGACGTTGCGCAGGAGTTGCGCGCTTTTAAAAATAGATTTTAGCAATGAGGGAGCTCATATTAGGTGATGTAGAATCAATGTACTTTCATAAGGGTTACTGCACAATGAGGATATCTACTTACCTACCTATCTATCTATCTATCTATCTATCTATCTATCTATCTATCTATCTATCTATCTATCTATCTATCTATCTATCTATCTATCTATCTATCTATCTATCTATCTATCTATCTATCTAACTATATAAAGATGAAACGGCGTCTACCATATATATATATATATATATATATATATATATATATATATATATATATATATATATATAACAGACAACAATGCCAAGAAACATGTAGGGGCAGGTGTTAGACCCATTTGTACTGTAAATGTGAAGAAAGAAAAGTGGGTGCAAAAAAGATAACTTGCCGTGACTTCATATTTACATTACAATTACCAAAACACGGAAAAACGAGCCCTTCGGTATACATTTCTTTCCCTGATATATATATATATATATATATATATATATATATATATATATTATATATATATATACATATGCCACAAGGCTGTTTATGTGGCGATGTACTTGCAAGCGGCGAAGTTAATTACATTCTTCAAGCGGACAGTTCCCTTTCTTCAGCAAAGTTATTAAGGTCTTACTGAAAAGTTACGTGGTTATTACAAGAGTGGAACTTCTGCCAATTTTATATTCCATCATATCCCCTTTAATCGAACACCACTTGAGGTCATTTCATTGACGTACTGATCGGAATTCGCCGATGGAGTCAATATTAGTCGCTTTCAGGGCGTCCCGCATCTGGGCTTTGTTGCAGTGTGCCTCCCTCCCACATAACCTTCTTTCTATGCGCGCAGTAAGCGGATTCTCTGTTACAGCCATCACGCCCCGCATGGCCGTCCTGCCAACGGCTCGATATCAGTTAATAACGACGACCCGCGTGGTTGTCCGACCTCGGAATAACTGTATCTTTAGAACGTGTGCGGTAGCGTAATGCGTGCCACGGCGCGTAATATAGGAGGGGAATTGTCCGAACTTCAGCATGTAGGTGAACTAAGAGCTCTCGGTACTTTTTTCTATAATTTGAAAGACGGTTTCTGCCAACCAGCTGTGCTCGAAGGCCCCACAAGCTACGAGGCATCGGCTTCGTATATATTTTAGACGGCCACCGCTCTTCCAGGAACACAACGGAAGAGAAATGAGATTTCCGAACGCCACCGCCACTCGTCCCGCTGCTGAAATGAGCCTCGCGTCACGGACGCACTAGCACACGTACTCATACACAGCTTCGGCTTGGCGATATATTGGGCACACCATACCCTGGGGGCTGCAGACCAAAAAGGATAAGTGCGAGGAAGAGGACAGTGATATCGGGTGTACGAATTCGTGGGGGTCTGACGTTCATTTTCTCTCTGCAGAGAGGACTTGCCAGTCTGCGGTTCGTTCCTCGGCTGTCGTGACGGTTGGACAACTAGCCGACGTGGAGACGAAACGAGGACTGCATGAGACGGTCTGCTGACTACAGACTGGCCCAAGCCGTCTACGTGAGCTGTGCAGCCAGTCCGAAATGTTATCGAGTAAATGCGATAAAAGCAGCGGCGTTTTTGGTGACCCCGAAAGTAAAGTTGCGAAAGCATTGCACAGGCAGTGTACGCTCTACAGTTGAGAAGGCTCTCTTTGTGGGACGACCACTGCAGTACATTATTTACATTGACAGCAGATGGAAGCTTTGGAACGAGACGCGGGGAAGCGATAATCTACGGGAGAAATAGATGAGCAAGGGGAGGGGGCAGTACCTAATCAAAAGGAGGCGAAGTGACGCTGGTAGAGCGCTGTTATGAAACTGCCGCAGTATTGACGTCTCCAAGATGGCGGCGTATTGGTAATTTAGTCTCGACAAAGAAACGAACGTTGGCGACTACTCACATAATTGCGACCGAGTGGACGCGTAGGCTGGACTTGATGCAGTATTTCGTTTACTAAGTGTAGCAAATACCAAAGATCCCACGTACAAACCACTGAGCGAGAAAAAGTGAGAAACGAAGAATGAGAGTGGCGGAAAGTGGCCCTGGATGAGGCGACGTTCGCCTCAGATGTGAGCAGAGCGGTATTAAACTGGATCAATGTTTTCTTTGTTATCTCTCGCTTCGATTTCTTCTTATCCGATGCGTTACCGAGGGCACACGCCTGTACGATAGTGCTCGAGTGGTCTCTTCGGTACCTGCACCCAAAGATTGCTTCGAAATGAACTCTGCAGTGTGCAGACGTTCGCCCGTGTCGATTTACTTTCATAGGTGAGCTCCACGGTCGTCAGGAAACGCACAGCGGCGTTCTTGTTCTTTCTACTGCTCATTACCTGTTCTTATGTTGTTGTTTTTTTCGTTCTTGTTGGTACCGACAGCGCTAACGCGCACATTGTTATTATCTGCATGGCAAAACACGAATGAAACGGTCGGAAACAAGATAATCCGCTCAGCTGTAGAGAAGAGTGGGGGATTAGGCTGTACGCACATGACATAGCGCAAGAAGTGAAGTGCTTACATGTGCCCCAGAAAGCTCAGTCTAGTCCTTTTGAGAGCGTGGGATGTGAAGACACTTTCGATGAAGTTCTACAACCGTACAAAATGAAACATTGTTTCCATCTGTCCCATTTTGAAGAGTTTCACTCTATGTGATCTTTCTTTCTTTAATTAATTTGAACATACCTATTCGACAGAAAGCAGTCTTTTCGTCTTTGCTTTTGTGTTTAGTTACTGAAAGAACAGATGAAGAGAGTACCGTTATGACTATTTATTTATTTATTTATTTATTTATTTATTTAATTATTTATTTATTTATTTATTTATTTATTTGTTTACACTTTACCTGCATCGCCACGAGTCATTGTGTGGGTTTGTGAGAGGGGGATGGACATGAATCTCAAGATAACACAAATAGCAAAAGATTGTTTGGCAAGATACATTTTGTTCAGAAACCTCTAAAATTGAAAACGACCTATTCGTAATAACAGAGCAGACAACGCACATAACTAAAACAAGGAGCACTCTACAACTTTTATGCACACCCTAGGGATTTATCTGGACTCATGCGATAGGTGTTGAATGCGCAGACATTGAATTTATTGCTCCGAAAACTCAAGGCACAGAGGGTTAGAGAAAGAGATAAAGAATAGAACGCTAACCATGACCGAGGCCAACTGGATACAGTGCAGAACTATAAGGGAAAAAGAAAGTAGTAATGGGAGCGTCAAATGACACGTAATTTATGTGCTAATTATAGTACGTTAAAGGATACTTAGTAATAAATATGGGCGCTTCGTCAGGTCGTTTAGCGCATTTTTGAGAGGAGCAAAAAAAAAAAACACGAAGGGGTAAGGTCGTAGCTATGGCATAGCAAGACCAAGAACCAACGAACCGACCACGTAAACGCGCCCATCTACTACGAGGGCGCTAAGTTCAAAGGGGGCTTGTTCGAACCACGCAGTGCTCAGGACAGCGCGACCAGCGCACAGTCCATTGCCTTCGCGCGCGCTTCGCGTCCAGCGAACCACGTGGCCCTGGCTTGGCCGTTAAGGATAGCCATCATGGCACGCCATAAAAGCAGATTCGGGTCGTCTCCGCGAAAGAGGGGACGCAAGCCACGCACGCCCGCTAACTACTAAACGGTGCAAAGAAAAGCATCGAGACGGCCGTATATAGGAGTAGCAGTTGCGAAGCGAGAATGGGTGGGGATCGGGGGGGGGGGGGGGGGGGCAAAGCCGTTAGCCGCAGCGGGCCACGCTCTACAGCACCCGCTCTCGGTGCGGTTAGGCCTAAGTGATGCACACCGCAGCAGAGAACTGCACCGCGACTGATCGGGCACAGCCATGGCTATGACGAGTCTTTGCACCGACTCCACTAGGGGGCAGTGCCCGTCTTAATGGTTCGAGTGCCTGACAAGTGAGACTCGTCTTTTCTTGCGTGTAAGCTTTGCTATACGCCTTTACATTCGCTATGTTTGTTTTTTTCTTCATGTGGCCAGGCTTCATTTTCGTGCTTTAAGCAAGCACATTACTCGTCCCGGGAACCTGTCCTTGCTTAGTCGAGCAGTTTAACGATACGACGGGAATGGAGGGGTTAAGGACCACTTGCTCTATATTACGGAGTTAACCTTTCGTGCCGCGACGGTTGAGATACATCGAACAAGGATGGTGATACGAGAGCTCGTTATGTCGGGCGTAAGTTTTGTTTATTACCTGATGTATATATCGCTACTAATACCAGGGGGGGTCGCCATTTTTTATTATTATGTCAACACTTCGCTACTTATGTGGGCGTAGCATGTATGTTCATGGTTCAACAGGCTAATTTCCTCACGCTATGTGGATCTGGCGTCCCAAAATTAGTCCTCCACACCTGCATAAATAAATTGTAGACCTTAAAAAGAAAGATGCTGCAGCACTGACCATAATGACATGCAAGACTTAGAGGTAAGATCGGTTGTGTTCTATTTAGTTTATTCCCTGCTGTAAGCATAGAATGCGCAAAAATAGCATGTATACGTCTCTCTCTATTCTCTCTCTCTCTCTCACACACACAAAGATCAGAACACTTGGTACAAACCAAGCTTCAGGGCTCCTGAGGCGTTCTGTGCACTGTCATTAATAACGCAAGAACGCTTCTAAATTCTTTGTTTCCAAAATAAAATATTTCCAAAACACGCTTTCCGTATTTAGCTTCTCTCTGTCTCTCAAAAACAACAATGAGAATAGTTGCAAGAAAGCTTTTCATTCCACCATCGTCGTATATACGGTGAAGTGCTGCGATGAAATCTCGCACAGTGAAGCCCTCGTATACATCCCGCTACATTTAGAGTGCCTGTTGTTTATAAGCCGGTCCTGTGAAAGCGACAGCTTTAACGGGTTCACCCGAATGCACTCTCCTCGTTTTTAACTGAACGGTTCCGCCAACAACGCCTCTTCTGAATTATTCGTCGTTCTGAAAACACTCTAGAGGTGCTGTTTATCCCCGCGGAATGATCGAGCATTAAGGCATCGCTACCAAGCTCAGAATTCTCGGTAGAGCTTCACAAAGCTAAAATATTCACGCATAACTGTAGTTCAACTTGCTTAGTTCGCTCAGCCCTATTGCTCTCGACGTATTGCGTATAGGCTACTTAAAAAGTATACCTTTACTGGCACAAATGCAAAAGCTCGTTCCACTAACGTTTACTCTTTCTCACTTCACCAGCCGTTTCATCGGTTTTTTTTTCAGTGAAGAAAAAACAACAAAAATAGACATTATACACATGTGTGCGAATTGAGCTCGAAGCTTATTCTCTTTGTGACTTGCACTTACACTCTTGCTTTCCGCCACGAGTTATAGACTACCTGACGCTCTTGTTATCGTTTTATTTTTACGTGTGAGTAACTGGAAGGACCCCCTAACTCAACCGAAAATAGCGAGAAACTTTTCACTAAAGCTTTGACAACAGATTAAAACAAAATGGCAAGTATGAACATGAACGGGCTGCCTGCAATTTAATGGGATGAGCTCAACTACCTTCGCAACTTATGCCTAACTAAAGCGTTAGAGATCCAGGCTGAGTAAATAGGAAGCTTTTCAACTGAATGCAGTATGAAGCAAGAGACCTACCTTCTTCTTTTCGTTTCATCGCACATTTTTTTCAATGATTTCTTATAGATAATGCGGAAACTGCAGGTTGAAGTTTCCAAGGGTGCAGGTGAATCAAAAAATAAATAAAACACCGATGTTCTCACTTTCATTCAACGATGAATGCGAGCGTTGTCAGTACGTACCGCTGAGGACGGCTTATAGTCTGCCTGACACTGCAACGTTCCAGCACACATACGCAAAAAATCTTTTCTAACTAGTAAGAATGAAAGGAAACGCAGCGTTCGCTCGTCTGAGTGAAAAAAATAACCAGTGCGCTAACTGTGATGGTTTCGTTTTATACGTAACAGCAAGAGTGTGCTTGGAGCGTGTCTGCGCGGCAGCGTGCGTCTAGTTGTAAACACATATTGCTGCAAACTTGAGTGAACGACAGAGAGGAGGAACGGCGGCTGTGGTAAAAGATAGTATAGAAAATGCACGACGATGAACTATGCAAAAACACTAAGGACGAGGAAGGGAGGCGAGACGGGCGCCGACTTGCAACTGAAATTATATTGGTTTTGCTGGGTCTGGTGCTTTTGCACGCTTGATCGCCACTACGGATTGCGAACGTCAGGCCGAATGACCTTTAGCTTCGCTTCGTTTTTCTGTATTTTTCAAGAAATAAAATCTGGTCAAATTCATTGGCGTAGCCAGGGGGATGAGGAATGACGGGGGGGGGGGGGTTGAAACCTCCCCTGAATGTTTTCAATTTTCAGTATAAAGCATTCATAAAGCATACATTCACATACGATTCCGCATTGCGTTGTCAAAACGAAAGCTCCACGATTAACGGCAACAAAGCACGGTGCAAGAAAAACACTTCGGAATCGCTCAAAAAGAGAGAGGTAGGTAGATGAAGATTAAAGAAAAAGAGATAAAAAGGATGCTATTTTTTTGCCTCCCGTCGAGGGTGCAGGGTTCAGCGCCTTTAGGGAGGGGGTTAGCGGGAAGTTAATACGGGAGGAAGAAGAGAGGGGAGAAAGAAAAAGTGATAGGCATGACAAAAAAGATTTTTGTCAGTAAAGTCAGTAGCCCGAAGCGAAAGCGTTCGTCTATAAGATGGCGAGGTCTACAGACGCACACAACTCGAGGAAGGCTCGGAGGGCTTGTGTCTTGCAGGCCTCCCATGCGGAGGGCTTGCAGAGAGGATGTCTTCCTACGAGCATGGAAAAAGCATGTTTATACCTCTTCCGCCGGCGAAATCTATGACAGCCCATCTACCCTTGCAACGCACCCAGCATTCCATTCTTCTATAAATATATTTTATGTTTGGACACAGCAGTAAGCACCGTCGACATAGTGAGACGATTGTATAGCGACGTCGAGGTGGGTAGGCACTGCACAGCCGAAAGTTCACCACCGCGTCCGCGTGGGAGGCCTGCCGACGTGCTGTGCTTGGACGCCGCTTTGCAGCTGCTGCGTCAGCTGTCACGTGATCACAGAGTTGGTAGCGAGGACTTCATACAATAATTGTATGAAACTCCATGGTGGCGAGCTTTCGGCTGGACGTTGCAGCAAGCGCCTCGGCATGTCGACATCGCCCACCGCTGTTTACGCATACAAAATAGGTCCATGATAACTTGGTAGGGGTGGGGGGGTACAGCACACAAGAAAAAGGGGAACACAGCATACGAAGCGCCAATAGCGCTTCGTATAGCGCGTCGTGAAAGAGCGACTGATAGGTGACGAAAAAATAGGATGAAGAAAAGAATGACATAACCAGAACTCGGCATACGCGGACTCCCTCTCACGGAAAACGACCCTTTACGTGACTAAAACAGTACGCGAGTCCTTTGCGTCTTGCCAGCCTGTCCGAAGAGCTAACTCACGCACGAATTTGGGAGCGCAATCACTTGCGGGCGAAAGACAAGCCTGTCTCCATAAATTATTCAACTCCAGTTTTCTCTCCTTCGTAAACAAAGCAAGAGAAGCGGCCTCGCAAAGCTTCCCGTTCAAGCCTGGGTTTACTCTGCAACCAACTACTTTCACGGGCGTTGCTGAGGAGCAACTTCTTGTCAAGCAGGAACGACACCGGACTCTTTGTATTTGTAGTTTTTGGCGTGGTAAGCGAGCAGCGACTGACGGGAAAACATATACGTGAGTAAGTACAGCTGATGAAGACACGATGAACAGGCGGTGAGATGGAAGGCTAGTTCACTCGTTTTGTACAGAATAAATGTTATTATTAGTTTGCAGTAGACTGCTTACACCAGTCAAATCAAAACCGAAAAAAATATTAGCTTAAAAAAAAGCGGAAGCTCGCCACATATTCCGCCAACGTCTAATCTTTTTTTGAAGGGGGACAATTCGAAATAAGAAGCATTTATCTGAGATGTTTATCAGCTTTTTAGCATCAAAGAAAAAGTGAGATGATTTAGCGGATACTGTATTAGCTTAACGTCGTTTGACTAAATAAAACGTGCTAGAACTGTTCATAAGAGCTGTGTGAGATTGTTATATAACGAGAATCGGTTTCAATACATTCGATGGTTATGGAGGGGGAAAAAAGACGCGAGAGACCTGCATAAGAACAAGATGTAGGCTGAATAAAATTTCTAATCAATACTCCGGACCAGAGTTGACGATAATTCGCTGTTTGTATCTGAAAATTAAACAAAACTTAGCTGCTTGAGCCTTCCAAATTACTGTATGTACGATTGGTCATTCACTGTTGCAAAACTGCTGCTTGACTTCTTGCAATTGGCTTGCTGGTAAATAAAATAGATATGAGGTAAAATGTAAGCTGCATTTACATTCGCGCAGCTCCTTACCTATACCGAAGACAAAAAGCTCGCATGTTAACTAATAAAGACACTTGAGTGCGCTAGAATTGTCACTCTTGTTTTGTAAGCTCAGAAAGCAGCGCAAGCATTATTATGCGAGTCATAAATGCCGACACGCCAACACATCCTTTCTTGTTGTTTTTCTTTCTCGGATTATCACTGATGACCGTAAATATAGGCCTTTAGGAGCTCATAATTGATGCCTTGCGGAGTTGTTACAACAAGTATCTAGCGGTTCAATAAAAAAATATAGCACTCATAGTAACTTTTGATTCAAGTCCCATGCCACCTAAAGCCAATTGAGGCATGCGACTGAATGATACGAGTCTCGTTTATTTCAACGCAGAAAACCACGAACGTTTCTCGGACTGGAGAGGACCCTTGACGAGCGCTGTCTGCAACCACATTGATTTTTACTCTGATCGACATTATGTGCTGTTTTATTTTTCACCAACGGGCTCCTACAAAGTCGCTTGCATTGCTTTAGTTTTAACGCGATAGCGTTAGAGAGCTCGTGTTGGAAAAATTCCGCCGTGGGCGTCGGCAGCGTTGGTTGTGAACGAAAAATTGTCCGTGAGCGAAAAATTGAGAAAGAAGCAAATAAAATAAATAATAAAAATTCCGGTTCAATTGAGGATCGAACACGCGCCGTTCATGTGGCAAGCAGGCGTTCTACCACAAAGCCACGATGCTATACTTGCAGCTGCTTTGGGAGAAACACTACATAAATTCCATGTAGTGGACGGAGTCTCCTTAACGCCTTTTGTTCGACAGGTGCCACGACGAAAACGAGTTTATTCGCCGATCTGTAGGCGCATTTGGGAGGCCATCACACTACGCCGAAAAAGACCGGGATAGTGCATCCATCGCCGCTAAAAACACACAGGGACTTTCACACAGCTCTAAAAATGAACAACTATGCCCATCTAGCGAAAAACATATCACGCCTCTCCAGAGGCCTTGATCGAGCAAACAGCAAACGCTAGATAATGTGCTGCCATCTGCGAGGCACTGTGAGATTTTTTTTGCCCCTTCAAGAAAACACCACTCAGCTAACCAAAACGCTTGCATAGGTTTAACTTTTCATTCTCACTGCACAATTAAAGAAGTGAAGTACTGCAGTTGCCATTTCACCGATCATAAGGCGATGCTTGTTGTGGTTTGCCGAAAGAGGTCTCCAGAGGACTAAGTCAAGCAATTGCCAGATAACTAACGCAAGACGGGTGACAGAGTGTCACCTTTTACGAATACAAGTGTGACGCATACGCGCACTTCGTGAAAATATGGTACAGTGATATAGTCACATGGTCCTGTATCAAGAAGTTATAAAAGTTACTTTAAATAGATTGAAAACCCGTACCATTGCTACGGATACGTCGTGCAAGTGCGCACAAGCGTTTGTGTGCGTGTGTGTGTGTAACAATTCATGTTAATAAGTATGCACTTAGTTATTGAAGGGCGCACTATATAGGGGTCGGATCGCGCTATCGCATTCAACTTTTAAAGGCGAAGCTTAAGGATCCCCCAGTTTTTTTTGTTGTTAATTCAAATGAGTGTAAAAGAACATTCCTCATAGGATTACTATCATAGGTGTATAACAAGAAGACAAAAAAAAGGTAAAAACTCAACCTGGTAATGCTTCTCGTTGAATGTCATGAGAGCTGCCAGAATATAAAGGCCAGCTGTCGTAAAAGAGTATAATGAAGCTAAATTAGGCAAGGCCCATGGGCATTCGAGTATGCAAACACGGGGAAGGAGAAAATTAGGTACCTACTAAAAAAAGCATTTCTTGAAGTCAGTAATGAAGGTTCCGAAAATAATTATAAGTAAGTATGAGAAATGAGTTCACGACCTGTAGGACAGGTCCTTTCGCATTACTGTCACCCAAACACTCAGGGCTCTCTTTTTTCTCAAGGAGATGTGTGCTTTTCCACAAAGGTCCCAGGGGCAAATGTGCTGCAATAGCTATTTGAAAAAGTATGTAGAGTATATTTAATTACACCTAAAGAGCCAAAACGTATATCGGAAGAATTCGTTTGACAGGCAAATTGCAATTAGCCGAACGCGGCAGCGGAAAATTCGATCGGCCTCGGAGAATAGGTGCCCCTGCAAGGATGGGTTGGGACAACTTAGCGAGCCTCTCAGATGTTTCCCCACCCCCACCACGCCCTCTTTCATTCTTTGACGTATTAGATTATTTTCCCGTGTTTTTAGTTCCAGATATTCGTTCGTTTATGCTTTAGCAGCGTTAATGACGTCAACTGTTTCTCGTAATTCTGTCTTTTCCTTAGATTGCATTTCGGACGACGGGGTCGTAACATGCGAATACAAAAATTTAGTGAAGGAGCTTAAAAATCACATTTAATCATGATTTGTACTGCTGAAGAAAGAAGTGCGCCGACTGCAGGTTCCAAAATAGTAAGACATCGAATTAAAGATCCTGCAACACGATGGATGTCAATTTGAAAACAAATAAATTTGCTAAACATGGTGCTTTTTCTTTTAGTAGCGTATAAATGCGCAAGAAATCCAGCTTGCAAAAATTGTAAATAAATAAGCAACAAATAAATAAAAAAAGAGACAAGTAATAAAAATTCTAGGTTATTTTGAGCTATACAGTGCTTGTGAAAAGATGTGAGCGTACAATGGACTGTCGAACGATCCAGAATGTCGCTCAAAAAAGTGATAAATGCAGAACATCAATTTCAAAACGGAAGTAATAAAACTGAAGCCTTATTGATTTGGTCTGATGTAGGAAACCAGTTACATGAAGCAATAAACATTATTAGCCAAAGTACAGTCGGAACGCGCAACACAGTCACAGCGAAAGCGGGAAGAGTGGCATTTCTAGAGCCTTTTTTTCAAAGCATTCTTTGCGTAACTGCTACAAAAACACTTGTAGGGTACCCACTACGCCATACATCGTCCTAATCTTTGTCTAGTATAGGGGAGCACACACCATGCGATTCTGCTTCATTCTTTGGAGAATTGTGGTGCCCGCTACACACGTGCAGTGAATTTGTGCCCGTTTTTGATGCTGTGGCCGACGACGATGAAGACCTAGAGCTCGGACTTTTTTAATAAGCTGGTAGCATTTGAGAACCCACTCATTACCCAATTGACGTTCTATGACTACTCTTTGTTGCTTTGCTGTTATAAAACGTCATATTACTGATAATAATGAGATTCCTTTCCTCACAAGAAACCTGCCTGTGGTCAGTATGCAGCGAAGTTTTTAGCAGTGGTGTGGCTCATGTGGTAAAATGCTGGGCTGGCACGAGCGGGGCCAGGGTTCGAATCCCATTGTGTCAATGAAGTATTTATTTACTTATTTTTTGTTTTCTTGTTTTGTGCACTAGTGGTTACGGACATTTTGTGCGATAGTGGTTACGGACACCGGCGGCGGCGGTGAATGCGACCCTTGTTGTGATCTCATTACAGCTCTCGCTGTAAAACAAGGCCACCTAAGTACAGAGCGGTCAGATGACAATGTAGAAACCATGACGATACATCTAGAAAAGTTTGAAAAACTCGTATCAAACAGGTCACATTCACTGTCACGTACTGCATGTGTAACCAAGGGTCGTAATCTCATTGAACAGCACCTAAACAAGTACAACAACAATCAGTAAACGCGTAATGAGTTTAAACACTTTGTGTGCTGTTCGAAGCACGTATTCAGTGTTAGTCTGCTGCTGATCATAAATCACAAATTTGTTATGAATGAAACAAGCTTTCGTATGCATGAAAATAACACAAGACACTGTCTTCTACGTAGAAGTACAAAGTGTCAACCAACTGCCCGCAAAGTGTTATTCATTTGTCACCAATGCAGCAGCATGGAGACACAATGTGTGTCCTTCTTCGTCGCCGTTTTGATCGCTGGTGTATAAAAGGCTCACTCACAAGGGAGCAAAGTGGTGTTGCCTTCTCATGTCGGGATTTTGGCTCAGCAAGTTAAAGGCGCGAAAGAGGCATTCCACCGCACTCCCAGCCACATTTGCTGTCTTTCGCTGTGCCCAAGGTTGTAAGAAGACTTAGAGAGTGCGGATAACATATTATTGTACACACCAAATGAATGTGTGCAAGATCGATTTGAAAAGAACTTCTACAGCCATTACTAAAAGCTGTATAGATGAAGATGAAACAATCGGAACAACATCACTCCCTTCTTTTAGGAAGCTTTTGTACATGTTGCGTTGCTTTACTTTTTCTCTCGGTTTCCAATGTGCAAATGACTTTCGTGAGGCTAAGCAGACATGAACCATTAGTCTACCTTACTATCCGCATTTTTAATCATAGTATGTGACGTCAATTATTAGGGCCCTTGACCAAGTGAAAAGTTGAGAGTTATACCTCACTGCGTTTATGCTTTTTAGACATTATTTTACAGCTCAGGATGGTCTATGACGCAGCTTCCAACAGTTATTAGAAACGTGTAAGAGTTTGTTTTGTTAAAGAATGTCATTTCCGAGCTTATTAAGGAAGCACTTGAAAAAAAAAGAAATACTGCGCATGTGGCAGTTTCCCTTAGACGGCTTCAAATTGAACCTTCATTTGCAGATACAGTGTTCAGCAGTGAGGCAGTTGACTAAGCGAGGCTTCAGTTATGGCTTAATTAAGGGAAATATGGCAGAGTGGCGCTGAATAATGAAGCAGTGAGGCAGTTCTAGTGAGGCTTCAGTTATGGTGGTCGTGATAAGTACCGACAGGGCGGCGAGAAAAGATCCCAAGCTTGAACACAAGCTCCGAAGTGAATTGTTTTGCAGTGCTTTTTCTGGTGGCGACCTATACGCTCCAGCTCCTAATCTACAAATAATTCAATAGCTCGTTAATCCAGTGACGCAACTTCTTATTCGTACGTCATATAGGATTCTACTAACGAACAAACACACGGTCCAGTCCGTTTAACCACCGATGTAGATGTACGCAGAGGACCATGTTTGGGCGTCTCACGTGACGTCACCAAGTTCTTTTCCTTGGCTAAGTATACTTATACTTGACTTTTTGTCTGAGGGACACGTTAAAGAACCCCAGGTGGTCAAAATTTCCGGAGCCCTTTACTACGGCGTCTCTCATAATCATATGGTGGTTTTGGGACGTTAAACCCCACAAATCAATCAATCAATTTTGTCTGAGGGATGTATGTGGCTATAGGATTACGGCTGCTGCCTCCAAAAACAGCACACAAAGAAGTGTATGCAATATTCATTTCGGGCTCGCTCAAGGCACCAGTCCAATCCTGCGCAAGGCAGATTGGGACATGTAGGTTTGTTGCCGCGGCCGCATTGTCTCGTTCAGGTCGACCTCTAACGATGCTTCTTGTGAGCGCGGCTGAATTTCCGGAGGCAAACCTGGCCACGAAGAGTGCGCGTCATGGTAAGGGACTTGGAGAGGCATGACACGGACGCACGACTTCCGTTCGCCGGCAGCCAGCGTCGCTTCGAGGGGAAAACTCAATCCGCACTGGCCGCCAACAAACGCCAGTTGTCGGGACACGTTCCCGTTTTTCCTATACGTGTGTACGTGAGCTTCTACCTAGCTATGCATTAGGAAACGGTAGAGCGGGTTGCACGCAGGAAAAAAAAGTATACTCTGCGGCGAAGAGGACGGTTTACGGATAGAATGGATGAGCGGAAAGAGAGGGCGAAGCGAATAAAAGAACGAACTCTTCAAATCGGTATGGAAGTACAAAGGGGAAAAAAAAAAGAAGAAGATACACACCGTTTGCAGTGCCCTACACCATGTGGAAATCAAAGAACGGTACTCGAAATTGCACAGGAGATTTGGAAGTAAATACTTTATGAACTGCACAAAATGTGGCGTAGAAAAGGGGAGGGCGTCTGGTAAACGAATTCCGGATGGGCCATGCGGTCGGGAAAAAGGGAAAGAAAAAAAGGAACGCAATTTTGTTGACCGGGGGATAATAACGGGGAAAGTTTTAGTTTTGTTATTTCTTCTTACCACGAACGACCTTAGTAGAAAATGCAACGTCGAGCACGACAAAAAAATAGATATGAACTTAGGAGATGGTATCAGGACGCCACATGATGAACGAAACGCCGCCATAATACTACCGTGGAAAGTGAGACAGCAATAAAAAAATAGGGAAAGAAACCTATACGTCCGACGTACACACAATGCAGGAGAGCGTTCGGGTTTCTCGCCCTGGCTTGGCTATATAGTTCGTGCGCTGCCGCTTCTACTACGATGCGTTGTGGTGTCTTTTATTCTTTTCATTTTTCCCCACCTTCCCCGTCGCACGTCGCACATTTACGATTCCGGTCACGCGCTGTCCGAGCTGAAACGAGGAACGCATTGCAGACTGTGTCTGTTGTGCCGCCGGCAAGCTTTCTCTACGTGAATTTTTTCTGCGGTTTTGAAATGCGTCTCTTTCCGAGGCCCTCACATTTTATGTGTGTGAATCCTCCATTAATTTTGGGCTATTTTTACGTTTCAATAACCTGCCTTATACGTTCGTGATCTTTTGCTATACTCCTTGCAGAGTCGGACTTTTGATATGTGATATACGTTACTCACCATATGTATATATTGTTATATACTTTACTTGCTTCTATTACGTCTACCTCTGTATGCGCCGAGCCAGACACTTGCCTCGTCGCAGCGCTGAAATACCGAACACAAAGAGCGGGAAAGAAACAACCTCAAATTTCAAAACTCGAAATGGCTAGACGACCTTTGTTGGCTGATATGTTATGCACTAGCTTTTTTTTTCTTTTTCTATTGTGTCCGCATAATGTGCCATAGCATTCAGTCATACACCAGACGCCCTTGTTATGCAAGCCAAAATGGGTCACGTGATGGGAAATAAATGTGTTCGGTATTGCTAGGATTACAAAAGAACCTCTCTATATTTTTTGTTAATTTATGTATTGGGCATGGGGCCATATCTCATTTCTAGTACATCACCAGCATGCTCTAATGCCAGTGCTTTCCATTAACTCCCATAAGATATGTGTTTGGCTGTCGGTCTGCTCGCTCTGTGAACATGCATGACGTACTACAAGCGAAACCACGTGTCTGAACAATAAGTACAGGGTCAGGGATATGGCTGAACAAAGAATACGAGGCAGCCTTTCTTTAGGGGTCATTCCATTATACATGTCTTGCCAGTAAACATATCAAGTAAAAAAACGATACCATTGTATCGTGTCGAAAAAATTCCGCCGTTGGCGTCAGCAGCGTTGCTTGCGAACGAAAACTGCGATTATTTGTGTGCATGCTACTGGAAGGAGTGATGTTTCTTTCTGCATTCAGTGGAAGTTAGTCATCAGCGAAAGGGTCGATCAGTAGCAAAAATGTAGATTGCGCGCATATAAAACAATAGTAGCTTTTTTTATCTCTACAAACTGTTAAATGTTTATTAACGTGTTAGTCACATTATAAGCCAGTGGTTTCTCAGTGGCGAATTTTTAAAAATATATTCTTTAGAACTTGTTCTTCTTTCATTTATTTTTTTATTTATCTAGAACCACTCCTTTTATGTTATCGCTGCGATAAGGCGACCGTGTAATTTGTATAATAAAAAAGGCACAGAAACGTGTTGAAAGCCAAAAAAATAATGAATTTTGTTTTTATAATACTAACAGTGGTTCTTGCGATGGCAAAGAAAGTAGGCCTACTTTTATTAAGTTCTTCCTTAAAAAGTAAATAAACCGAGACATCGAAGCTGCTCTGTATAAAAAGAAATGACTTCATAATTTCTAGATCGTCAGTCCTAAAGAGCATATCACGATGAATTTCTGTATAAGGTGAAGTGTATTGTACAGGGCCACTTGTTCTATTAACTGAATTTCAACAATATAGAATTTGTAGGTGCCATCACCTAAACATGATCAGCAAACGAACTAATGACTATTAGGCTTGCTGCACTAAATGCCACAGTTCCATCCACTTGCCTGGGCGTATCCGCCAACAATACCAGGCGCAATAGAAATAGACACATGGATTCGCCAATTAAGCCTACATTTTCTTTTGTAGCAACGCTAGCGATGTCTCTACAGTGTTCTGGGCGAGAGGATTGCGTCTAGAGATTCTGGTGGTCGAGGTAGGCCTGGTAACAAGGCTAGTTGGGGGATCAGAAAGAGTCGTGCAGTCCGCGTAAAGGCCAAGTAGCCGGCATCGGAAGCACGGCCGACATACCTCGGGTAATGAGAAGAGGCGGGGGCCAAATTGGCAGGACAGTGATGAAGATCGATACCGGCAGCAGGAGGAAACGATACAGGAAGTCAGGTGGCGGGACGTTATTAATGTTCATCCGGGTTCGAAGATGCCAGTGAAGCATTGCCGGGAATAAGAGAAAGTCATCCTGCACTATATTTCTGGGTTTCTACATGCAAGGGTAGCTAGGAGATAAAGGGTAGCCTATGAGACGCAATAAAATGGCGGCGTAGAAGCCGTATCGTAAAGGTACATGGCTTGTTAAGAAATTGAGGCCCCATTTCGCTTGTAATGTTGTTTGAACATTTATAGCGTAACATTTTCTTTAGCACAAGACTTCAGATATTGGTTGATTCAAGTAGGGTATCGATTGACTGGTTTCATACTAACTGTAAGCGTCTGTGTGGTCCTATGGCGGATAACGAATATAGGGCTGCGTCTTATCCTTACATTCGTAAGCTTATGCACGCACACGGTTGAAGCATGTATTCCGTATGCATTGATTGTAAGCCTTCAAGAGACCCCAAGGGAACGAAAAAATAGAGTAGAAAATAATTGTTATAACACATGACGTCGTATCGCAGGTATTTAGATATGCTGTGCTTGTGAAGCAGGGAACTTGAGTTTGGGCAAACTCTCTTTTCTCGCCTGCCAGGTATATCGCAGACTGTCTGCTTTTGAATAGTACTCGGGCAGGCGGTAATGGCGCGAGGCACCAGGGTTCGCAAAGGAGGTCAACTAATATAACAGAAAAAATGGTTTCCACTGACAGGCCCCTTCTTAGACGTACAATATAAAAATAAGACGCTTCGAACTCAGCGCTGCCCACGGTGCAAAAAGAAAGCGATGTTGTGATAAGAAATGTCGAACGATTGAGCAGGAATGAACGTCATTTAACGACAACGTATTAGAGCATACCCAACAAATCAAGAGGAGACTTGATTTGGGAGCAAACAGAAATAGAAAGCAAGCATGAGGCATGGCCGAAATACATGTGCGCTAGAACGACTGACTGGCAATAGAGCAGTGATCCGTGGCCAGTAGATAGCGATGGGACTGGCCACCACTAGAAAACAGCGCGGCCGAATGGGCCGCGCAGAAAACGAGAATTGCCTCTGCACGCACATATCTATGGTGTACATACACGCGAGTATTTGCGCTGCAAAAAGAAGAAGCGTTTCGGTCGAATTCATTGACGGTGTTGTGGTGCTGGTTGCATTATGGCCACTCTCCACCCATTATCCATTATTATGGTAAAGCTTCCAGTGTTTTGGAGATGTCCAATATTTTGAGAAGTTTGTTGTTCTCTGGCATTGAGTTGTTTAGCACAATTTCCCTGAAGCCATGTTCGGTGAATGTTGAAACAGGTCAAAACATGTCGTTTGTGAAGCTAAGTACATTGCGACTGCATTTGTTCGCATATAGATTAATGCTTATAATTGACAAAGTTGATGAGACGGAACGCTTTACGCGAATGACAAAGGTGCGCGGAGCAGGCAGATCAGACAACAACTCCTCGCCTCCTCACCGCTCCTTACCTGCTCTTCGTAGAGTAACAAGTAGCTGCATGTGATAAGGTAAACAAACAAACGTATACACAAATATAAACTGAAAATTTCTTGTCAAGTGAATAACAAAGCAATGCAAAAAATGCAACAAGAACAAATGCGAAAAATAGACCTTAAACGTTTGCTTTAAATTGTTGCAAATTGTGTATCGATATTGTGTATACCTTTACTGTGAAAAGCGCAGTTCCGAGCGATCTAATATTATGCAATCAGTCTACAGATAACATAAATAAAAGATTCAATGTAAATGCCAGATATATCGCGCGCTAACGGCAGTCCAGTAACTTAAAAGTGAAGAAGCGCAGTTCCGAGCGATCTAATATTATGCAATCAGTCTACAGATAACATAAATAAAAGATTCAATGTAAATGCCAGATATATCGCGCGCTAACGGCAGTCCAGTAACTTAAAAGTAAAGAGATTAATTCTTTTTTTCTCTCTCTCTTTTCTTTCAGTTGACGCGCCAGTTATACTTGAAACCACGCCTTTGCGTGGTTTCATACGCAGGTCATTGCCGTCCGTCTCCGAAACTAGGGCCGCAAACCATCGGAAAATCTGTGGGCGTTTGTTACAAAACAACGAGCGAGGAAAAGCTTTATAGAAGAAACAGGGTGAGTAGGACAGCGGGCGGCCGTTAGCAGGGCACTAAGAATGCGAATTAAGTTTTAATGCGACACATACGTGAGTCACGCACTTTGTTCTCTTCTCCGCGCACGAGCGGACCCTATACGTCAGAGGCGTCCCCTGCGATGTGGCTTCTTGCCGGCGCCTTCTAACCCGTTCGGGAGTAGAGAGGGTGAGGGTGGTTTTGGGGAGTGATGTTCAAAGGGACCATAAAGATAACGCATGCCCCGTACGTGACGTAGCGTCATGGGTGCCCTAATGGCGTCACGGATTACCGCGTCCGGTCGCTGGACAGCGGGTGACCGGTCAAAGGGAAACATTGGAGGGAAGCGAGGTTGACCCGCAGCAACGGAACCGAGAACGGTGCCGGCAGCGGCCGCTGGTGCGTGGACAAGCCTATACGGCCTTAATGGAGCGCTGTTTTCGCAGTGGGGGCGTCGGGACAGCCAGAGACCATGGCTCGTCCCGTGGCGCGACGGGTCGCCTCCTCTCGACATCCACGTGACTGTCGTCATCATCTTCCTTCCTTCCGGCGTTTTAGTGTGACTCGAGTGTGTGACTGCTTTCTTTTCCAGGCCCGGCCGTATACACGGCTTCGGGAGTGGCGCCGATAAAATGGCAAGTATAACGGCCAGCAAAATAGCCGATTGAGAGCGGGTTCCTGTTCCGGTGGAGAGGGAAAGTGGGAGTGCGTGTGTGTCTATGTGTCTGCGAGACTGATAGGAACTAAGGCCCAAGGCTTGGTCTCTGGGGAAAAAAAAAAAAAAAAGAGAGAGAGAGAGAGAGAGAGAGAGAGAGAGAGAGAGAGAGAGCTGCAGGCGAAAGACAGATGGGACTCGGCGCCAGAATCTGCGCGTATCCGAAAAGCACCCTCATATCAGGCGAGGAGCTGCACCTAAAGGCGGAAAGCACGTCGCACACTCAACCTGCGGTGCCCGCTGCATTTGTTCTCTTTCTTTTTTCTTTGCCGTACTAAATCGCGAAATCATACCATTTCCGAAATTCGTACGCAGTAAGGCTTTCCCATAATATAGAAACCAGCAAACGTTTGTGTGTAGGTACTTCTTCTGCTTACTGAATTCTCGTTCGATACGTGAATTTGGAAAAGCTATACATAGAACATTATCTCTGTTCTGTTTTGTGTGCTGTTGGATCACATCATTTCGGAACATTAGGTCCCTTGAAAGAAAGCTAAGTAATGGTTCTCCTTTTCTTATTTATTTTTCCTTTTTCTGAACTGGGGTCTCTTTTCTTACACGAAGCACATGCATATTCTTCGCGTTTTCGAGTTCTCGACAGGTTAGGTTATGAGTTGTTATGCAGGCTGTTATACGGAAGGATGGAAAAATGATACGCTGAAGCAATTTCTTTCAGCTTTACACAAGTCCCAAACGTTATTTCATAGTAGACAAATGAAAACAAGGACTCTCAACTGGAAAACAGGCGTTTTGAAGCGATGCAGCAGTATAGAGAAAGAAGTGTGAAGCGATGGACAAAATTTTGCATCAAGGCCACTCCCTCTGAAATGTCGCAGACAGCTTCTCCTTTATATATATATATATATATATATATATATATATATATATATATATATATATATATATATATATATATATATATATATATATATATATATATATATATATAGGCGCGGCTCACGGTTTCTTTGCCCACTAGCAGCCAAAGCTGCAATCTTGAGGGCAAGCAGGCAAGTCCACAGCAGCAAAAGAGAAAAAGTATCAGTGGTTGCCGTTTCTGGGTAGAGTAGAACGGCTTTGGCGGTTGGGTTGTGATCGGAAGGTTGTGGGTCGCCTTCGAGGCGTTATGCTAGCGGGAAAGCAAGGAGGGGGGAGGCTGTGGGGGGGCACTGGCGGAGGGGGGCAGATGCAATCATTCCTGGATGTCGCCGGAGCCGTGTTTCCTGCGCGCATTGATCGGAACACCGCCTGGTGGTGGGACGCTTACGGGCCGAAAAGAGATCAGCGGTCTTGTGCGTGCGTCTGCACGTATGTGGTCCGGATAGATGGAGGACGAGGAGGCGCGCGCTCGTGGCGGCCGTCTTCGGCAGCGTCGCGGCCGTGACAAACGACGGACGCGTGCTGATGAGAATATAAATGCGGCTGCGGAGACAATGTGGTATCCTATGGTGCCGCCGAGCGCGAGCGAAGCACGGACCTCGCGGCCACCGATCCTTTGTCTTTGTTTCTGTCCTCGAAGCACCAGACTTATGCGGCTTCGTGTTCGACTAGTGGCGAAATAAAGCGCGAATGCTACTTCCCCTCTTGGCACACTTCCCGATACACGTGTCTGGCACAGACTAATGCGCTTATAACCGCAGTTTCGGGGCGAGCAAGCTGTCCTGCAGGATTCGGAAATGCGATGATTCCAAACTGTGAAGAGACACTGTTGCTTGCATAAACGGGCGCTTGTTTTCCTTCAACTGCGGCTGTTGGAACTTGTGAAAGAATAAGAAAGCATGGACATTAACCGGTGTATTCCTCGTCTTTATGCTTTCTATAAAAGATGCATTGTCTTTTGTTGTTGTTTTTTTCATACTTATAAAGCAGGCTTACGTTGGCACATGCATGCCGTAGTGTTTAGAAACGACGTGACAAGAGTACGACGAAAATTTCTTGAGATACACAGTGGGAATTTCCATTGTGAAACCGGGTGTGAATGAGCAGTGCGAAAGATAAGTTAACGTAAGTTAAGCATATTCCACACTGGGAAGGCTACAACTTCAGTTGGTCGACGCCGCGAAGCATGAAGTGCAGCTAGTGCACCAGCGAGCCCTAGGAATATTTAATGCTGCCACCATTTCTGGCAAATTCATTCTGAATAGCGCTATATAAATTAAATAATTACTGCCTTTCGCTAAAGCGGCTAATAACTTCGTCGCGTCTTCGACCTTTCATGTGTCGTGGTTTGTGGTGCCATTTCCTGTCAGTTTACTACCACGACAACTATCATGACTTGTAAGTTTTATTAGAAGCTGGACAGCCTAGAAATTAGGGCAAGTTATTCTTACTTTTTAAAGGCCGTATGCACTGAATCCACATTTGGTGTACTTTGCAGAGAATAAAACATCTCATAATGCTATTTTATATAATAAGTCAGCGTGCAGTCCTTCTATCACTCTTACTGAGTGAAATTGAATTAGGGTTTCTTTTATGGCTGTTCTGCGTGACTGTTTTTTTATTGAAATAATGCATTGCAAAAGTTGTTGCCATTATGATGCCACCGACTCTTTCTTGTCGCTTAAGAGATAAAATGAGCTATAAAAATATAAATAGAGACGCGAAATACACTAGCGTAGTATACAAGATGTGCGAATACAGCAAAATCGAACGCAACGTAAAAGTCAAGATACAACAAATCAGTTGATATGTACACACATAATGGATCACAAAAACGAGTTGATATGTTCCAACTAATATTCTGTATGTTGGTACGCATAGCCGCACAATTTTGCGATAGTGGGTACTTCGGCAGTGATCAATTTGATGCAGTCCTTATCTGTAAAGAAGTGAAGAAAAAAAACAAAACAAACAGGAAAACGCACGTTGCTCACGCCTCTCAGAATCGAATCTTAAAAATAAATAAAAAAGAAAGTGGTGAGACTTGTAACTAAGGCACAATTTTGTGCAGCCGAGAACTTGACAACTTAGTATTATGACAAGGCCACCTTGGATTTCGCGACCATTACACATGATGAGTAGATGTTCCGAAGTGACTAGCAGCAAATAAAAAAACAGACAAAAAAGTACGTCAACACATAACAGCTTACACAGCAGACCGAAAAAAAAAGTAACAGTGACTTGCGTTTCACTTCACTTTTACCGTGCTTATTGGAATGATGACTCACACGAAAAAAGCTACGTGGCAGTAATGTGACAATCTTGTGTGAGCTCGTAACTTGCGCAATCGTAAAAACAACGTACATGAAGTTACGCTGCTAAAACAAATGAGACAAAGCCAAGCTACACCTTTGAAGACAAAGTAACGACAACTGCAAAACGGAACAACAAGCCAAACTGAGACTTCCTAGCTTTATTGTTTCCTCAACGTCAGCCAAATACGGCAACAAGTAATAAGACAGATCCGCACGATAAACGTTTTCCCTTATACAGATGGACCAGAAAGCCGGCGCTCAAAGCAGCTCGTTACAGAAGGCCTGCGATGGCGTTTCTTTCAAACGTCATCTAATTTTGTGAATTTTCCGCACCGCGCATTTGACGTCCGCGCGCGGAGCTCGACTTTGTTTTCTATCAAGGTCTGTATATCGCGACAGAAACCCCGAACGAAAAAAAAAAGAAGGTGATAAAAGAAAGTGGTATATCAAAACGAGGTCCACTGGAAAACGGCCTGCCGCGAAACAAAGGCAAGAGCCAACTCAGGCTGATGACGCGCCATCAAGTACGATACGGACGCAACGGAAGTCACGAGGAAAATGAAGGAAAGGCATCAGGACGGGGCAAGAAGTAAAAAGAAAGAAGCGGGCAGTCGCGGTGAGAACGGGCCGACCAAGGGCAGAATAAAAAGAAAAAAAAAACAACAACGTCATCGGCACGCTTACGCGCAGCATAGCAATGAAACTACACAGAGTCGCCAGATCTGAACGTTCTTGCCTTTATCGCCGCGCGACAAAGAACCGCAGTGGCGGCGCGCGGTCGCCCTGCCGTGTCCGTCGGCTTCACCGCACGCTCGCGAGAACCGGGGGAAAGCGGAACGTACGCGCAGAAGCGGCCATCCAGGCGGATTCGCATTAAAGCGATTATAATATATGAAGCAGCCACTGGCTCCGACCGTACGGAAAAGAGCCTTCCACTTTCTCCGGTACCGCCATCCACCCCGACCTTCTTTCCTCCTGGTTCGTGGACATTGGTTCTGATTTTCTTTACCCAAGTTGTGTTTTTTTTCGTTTACCCGGGCTTTCTCTCTCACTTCCTCTGCCCCGACTCGGAAGCGCGGGTCGCATTAATCATGATTCCTAGCTGCCATAGCCAGCCAGAGCCGGCAGCCCTCTTGGCAGGAAAGGGTTTTTTTACGCTGGGTAGATCATCGTTACTCTTCTCCTTCCGCGCGTTTCCTTTCCTCACTCATTTTTTCTTCTCAATGCACAGTCCCACTTTTCCGAGGGAGGGAAATGTGAATGTACTGCACCATATAGATTGCGACTAGGTCAACTGAAAAAACGCTACAACAAAATAAATCGCGTGAACGCTATAGCATGGACGTGGGAACGAAAACGCCGAGCATTCGTTACCTCTCAGGACCTGTCTGACGAGTCGTGTACTAACTCTTCGGAAGGCCCTGTGCCAACTCTCCACCGCTCCTCCTCCTCCTGTGCGCATAGAATTCGCACCTCTCGTTTAGGATGAGCCGGTTGCGCGAGAAGCCTTGATGACCACTTTGTCTATCCCGTCCTCGTCCTCCACGTTACAGTCGCATTCGCCACTAACTTTGAGCTACGGATCACTAAACAGGAAGCTCTGAGGCTTACGTTAACTCAGCAAATGAGGTGGCTGGCTTTACTATATAGAGCTAACGAGCTTCACAGGAGACAAGTTCATCGCCCCTTGCCAAATTGTACGAGAAACTTACCCGCTGGTCACGCTACAATTTACGAGTTTTTTTTTTGTTTTTTTTTTCTTTTCTAAATGCATCGTCTCAGTGATTAAAACCGCAAACTAGGGTTTTGCGTCATGGGGAGCGAACACGCTTATCGCGAGCTGTGGCGTTTGGACTTGAAATGAATGCTGTGTTGCGAAACGACAGCAGCCAACGTAGCTGCCGTGGTTTAGCTCCAGCACTACGTGGCGACGCAATTCGGAGAGCACGTAAATGAATCTTGCGTATAGTACAATTTGAAAGTGAGATTTGCTACGCATTCACTCTTTGTCACTATGACATTGCGGAACGAGCCTGGATTTTTCGTCTCTTCGACATGTCTAGTAGAACCACTGTTCATGCGACGCAACTTGTCAAAGAGCAAGATACGCATGTGCTCTAGAATCAGTTTACGGGCAGGCTGGTAACAAATCGCGGTGGGCTAAACAAATCTACGTGGTATGTGCGGAATATTGTCTATATCAGTTCAGTTTCGTGTAAGTGTCATTGTTTGAAGGCAGCATACATATTTATAAGAAAGGTTCACTTTCAATGCGTTGGAGGACACTCAGGAGCTCTGAATTTCTGGCGCATCACTCAGACGCGTTTCGCAGGGTTGTATAAGCGAAAGAAAAGCGCAAGTAATATTGGAATGAACAGCGCAGGCGGCGCGCTCATTGCCGGGATGGGGAGCGCGAGTGGAAGAGAGGAAAGATGGTGTCAACTTCTCCCACTCTTTTTCATTACTCGCGTAGATTGACAGCATTTTTCATTGCGTGCTCGATGCACCAAAGATTGCAGGGATGACTCGCCGTGACTTTGAGTGTGATTTGATATGCGTTGCAGCGGGGAGCTGCATCAGCGTATATTGATCCTGAGAGCATCCAGAATAGTGAAGTTTTATGTGCATCTTGCTCATTTGAGTGTACTAGTCCCGGTATATTAAAGTTCCGAAGGCGATTCGTAATATTGTCGACGTTATAGGCTTTTCGCCGAGACGAATTCAAAGCCGTAACCCAGCGCAGGGGCTCGGCAGTGATGCCTATTGATCTGCCGTTGAAAAGTAAGTAGCTGGTTGAATTCCTGAGGCGTTTTATTTGCAGATGTGAAACACAAAAAGAATCATCAGATCGTAGGCAATGATACTTAGACTCTTTCATACGGGTTCCTACCAAAATTTGTCCTTTTTCTAGAAACTTTTTCCCAGTCCTCACACTAGCAGCTCCTGCACCCGTTGCAGGGATGTAGCGAAATTAGAGTGCATGCTCTGGCGGTGGCCTTTGTTAATGGGCGGTGATCAAGCCAATGAAGCCAAGTCGTGCGCAACCATAGGAAGCCCCAACGTGAAGATCAGTTTTGGGCCGTCCAAAGGGTCCACATTGTGGTGGCCAGGCCTAGCCTTACCGTTTCAAAGTGGGAGGGGCTTCATTGCATGCTAGTTGCATTTCTCAGGACTACCAATGAAGTTTGACCAACCAACCAATTTTCTCGCTTCGTTCTGTTACTATCCGCATATTACAATTCACATGTATTCATCTCATCTTACACAAAACGATGGCTGTTTTCGACTTAATGACGCTTCGCATTAAGGATAAACATTGCACTTGCAACAAAAAGGTAAGGTAGGTGCATTTCAGTGGCACAGCCAGGGGGTGGCACACCAGGCCCGTCACTCCCCATCCCCATAGAAATTTTTTTCGCTATAATATACCCAGCAAAAAAAAAAATGACAGTTACGAATAGGTGTCCTCCCCCCCCCCCCCCCCCCGAAAAAGAGCTTCTGCCCCCGATGTGATCCCAAAAATTATTACTATAATTTTGCTTTGTGTAACCGTACTCATAATGTTCTGAGAAAAAAAAAAACAGTCTTAAGCAAAGCGAACCATGAACGGCTTCGATAAACTCGCCCCTTTGCGATACTGTGTCTCAAGCGAGCAGATCAGGCGGAAGCATGCCATGAAACTTCAGGCACGCATTTCGCCTAACGAGTGCAGTAGAAAGTTTAGAGAAAAATGCCAAAGTCGACGCATCCTATACGCCACCGCGTTCAGCGGCACGTCTCGGCAAACGGCGCCGCGAGGCACTTTGCGATTGCAACGCCACGAAGCGCCAGATGGAGTCATGTGCCGTAATTAACGAACGTGTAGCGTGCGTGGGAAGCACGGCGGGCCAAAATAGCCCGCCTTATAACTTCGGAGGGAGCCAACGAAGGGTACCGACAGGAAAGTGGAGCGGCGCGGAAAACTTGATGCTATCACTGAAGAGAGCGCATCTCATCACGTCGTCTGGTGGCTCCCTCTCTTGGCCTCCCACGCCACTGCCACTTGTTCAGAACGGCCGCTTGCGCGCATCGCTTCCACTTGACGAGAGCAGACATGCAGAGCCTCGTGCTCCCACGATTTCGACAGAAGCTGTTCTGCTTATTCCACTCTTTTGTGGTGCGTGTTTTGTTTCGTTCGTTCCTTCTCTGCCCTCCCCCCCCCCACCCTTTACTTGATCTCTCTCTTCTTCGTCTACAACCCTCGCGTCTTCCGAGCAACGCCGAAATTTATGTGGGCTCAGGAAATTCCTGGCGTTCAAAAGATGTATAGGGGCTTCCCTTTGAAGCGATATTGCGCCCCGGAGATTTCGTGTCCTCTGCACGAAGCTCGACAATGTTTGGCCCGTTTTATGAGACAATTTCTCTCTTAATTCTTCTTAGTCTGCGAATAGTCCTAATATATATATATATATATATATATATATATATATATATATATATATATATCTGTGTGTGTGTGTGAAAGAAGTGCATACTTAAGGGCTCGTTTTCCCACGTTTTGACACAATAATAATAAATCTAACACACAATAATGCCAAGGAAAGTATAGGGGACGTTATTAGACCGAATTATAGAGTAAATGTGAAGAAAGAAATGTGGGTGAAAAGATAACTTGCCGTGGGCAGGAACCGAACCTATATATATATATATATATATATATACCTGTCAGGCTTTTGTGAAATGTAACATTTTTACATTTTTCGCAATGAGCCTCTAACACCCTCATAATTTTTTTTCCCATGGACTCTGATTTGGGTTGCGGTGCAGAGTAAAGAACCACAGATGGTTGGAATTTGCGGAGCCCTCCACTACGGCGTCTCTCCTAATCATGAGGTGGTTTTGGGACGCTATTCCCACATATCAATCAATCCCTCAATCATTTTTTATTTCTATGTGAAACATGGAATTACAATCGCCCCTTGGAGAGTGCACTAAAGTATGACTTCATTAAAAAATACTTCTTGCGTTTGTTCTAGGGAGTCTAGCCTTTTAATAATCATTCCGAGGTCTCAGACGGTAATTTCTTTCTTTTCCTGGTAATATACGAATCGTTTGATGCAAACTTTGTATTATCGAGTTTAAACCCGTCAGCGAAACTAAGGTATGGTGCGTGCAACTTACACAACGAGTGCCGGCACAAGGTTGAAGTGTACTCCCGTCTTAGAAGGGCACGAAAAACAAGGAGAAAAATCGAATGAAGAAAGATTGGAAAGTTCCAAATCAGAACTCAATATGATAGCAGGGCACGAGCGTCGCGTTAAGTGGAAATTCAAGACGAGTTGCAAAAGCTGTAGGAATCTTTACTTTTGTTTTATTTTCTCTTTGATGCTTAATATGAGTGTCTTTGCACGCTGCCGTCACGCACACGTGAGTTGAAGGTTTGAAGCTGCTGAGTGATCTAACGGCGAGTACCGAAGATATTCGTTTTGAGAAGATATAAGGTAATGTGTAGAAATGGCTAAAAGAAAGAAAGAAAGGAGGGAACCTTCCTTATTCTCCCTTATTTTCATGTTACCTCTCTTCTTTTTACGTTTCTTTCGGAAACGACAAATCGGCAGCCGGCTCTGAATAGCCGCAAGCACTGTACGCAGGAAAAGTAAGGTTGACTTTCCTAGATCAAGAATCACTGCAACGCCAAGCAACATCTATTATTCAAAGTCCCCCTTCCTATGCACATATAATGTCATACTTCGTGTATATTATGTATATGGCAAGAAACTCTACAAAGGGAGAAAAAAAAAACGAGCCACTGCTTATGGACATTATTTAACAGGGCTTTCAGAGTTCTTGTTGGCGGGGGTGGGGGGGGGGGCGGAACCGGTGGCGTTTAATTCCTATTCGCCAGATAGTCTACTTTCTGACCTCGCCTGGCAATCGATATTTGAGACTGCTACTTCGAACTTCTGTTGTTGTTTTTTTTTTGCATTTACTAGCCATTTTATTTGTTATAGGCACATACGATAAGAAGCAAGTCTGACGACTGACGTTTTTACGTTTTGTTGGCCATAGCGCAATGTCATATGATCTATTTCTGGCTTACTTCTATGTTTTATAATTTTCTGCTTTGGTTGCCAGTTTAGCTTCAAGGGTAAATAGGACGGCTACTTTTTGTTACCTTCAGATGCGTTCTGGCTTTTCTTCAATTCCACCAAACAGCAACCGAGGGAGAGTTTCAACATCAGAAGTTATGTGACGAGCAATCCTGTTTAACTAGTTTGAGATTTCACTTAAGTGCGGTGTTCGTCAATACATGCCCATCATCTCGGTATCTCATTTTTGCATATACAGAAAAAAACAACAGAATAAGAAGTTACGGGATCTAACGCATTGACTTTCAGAGTTGAACGCGGTAGCGATGTCCTGGTCCTAGTGCGTACTTCAAGCACTGAGTGCATGAAACCTTTTTAAATTTGCTGTGAAGTCACTACGTGTCCTTAAGAGAACAGTCCAAGAAGTGACTGTGACTTTTGTAGACTGCGACTTTTGTAGAAGTCACGACGTCATTATGATAATCACAAGTTCTGACGCCCGCTGGCAATGGACGCTTGTACGACGCGTTATTACTGAAATATTTAATGTTGTATTGTGAGGCATGTGTAGAGGACGCGTGTGTTTGTTTAGCATGAAAGTTAATTTCAGTAAATTTTCGAGCGGAGGAAGTTATTTTCACCGCATTCACAAGGAGACGCATGGCCGTGTGGTAGACATGCCATGCGCAAACGACTCGGTTTCAATCCCGACTCATACCCGAAAACCCGCGTTTGATCCCCTGGCCAACCCAGTTTCATTACTGCAGAAGTGGTTATGAGATCAAAACTCGGGTAACGCGAAGCGCCACAGTTGTACGCTGCCGCCGCCGGTGTCCGTAACCACTATAACAGAAATAAGAAAAAAAAACAAGTGCCAAGGACAGAGTCAGGCTAGAATCCGGGTCTGCTGCGTGCCAGTCCAGTATTCTACCACTGAGCCACGCAAGCGCTTGGGACTTGTTCGCGAAATTGTTTTAGGTAGGCTTGATGTCATTCATTCATTCATTCATTCTTCATTTCCAACAAGTCTTTTACAACGAGTTGGGGGGTCCCTCAGGCGAAAAGCGGTTGAAAAACCACTTGAAAAACCATGTCGTCAAAGGAATCACGTTAAAATGAGTAATAAAACGTTTTAGATCAGCAAATGTACAAACAGGCGCCACCCAATATGAATAGTGTAGCGAGTGGGTCGTCCAATGCTCCAATCCATTACAAAAGCTTGTTCTTGATCACCCATTAACTGTGGCACACATCTACTGCGGGCATAATTCCTCATCGTCATCAGCCACTGCATGAACGATTGGCAGAAACCTCCTCGCAATAGTTTAGCGGACACCACGCCTCTCAGAGAAATGACGAAAAATAGCATAGCGAATGCCGGCCTACTACCCTAAAACGTTTATTATTAATGACGTAGTAGGCATCAAGCAAATGCGCTTGCAGCAGTTACTTAATGAGTGTTACGAAAAGGCTTTGAAAGGCCACTCTTCTAGCTTTCGTTGGGCTGCGCCTTCCTCGCAGGCCAAGCGTTATCATCACCATCCTTCATTCCTTTTTCCTTCCCCCTTTCCTTATCCCCTGTATAGAGTAGCAGGCTAGAGCGAACTATAGCTCAGGCCGACTTCTCTGCCTTTTAATAAATTCTCTCTCTCTCTCTCTATCATCTATTTTATTTGCATTGTTCTCCATTTTTTGGTTACACTTATGATGATTTTCGCTCACAACCAGCAACGCTGACGCCGGAGTTTCTGTGAATTTCGCTCTTTATCGTTATCGCGTTAAAACAAAGTAGAATAAGAAATTGTGCTTTGAATAATCAAATATCTAATGTTTTTTGACTACGTTATTTATAATGATAGTTTATAGTCAAATGCCCTGACTTGCGGAGAAAATATATTTTTTTTCTTTTCTTGTGTCCACGGTTGACTTTGATGGATGGCCAGCCGCGTTGCAAAATGCAGTATGCGAAAAGGTTGCCTTCGCAGAGCCTAGAGGCTTTAAATTTCTTATTCAGCTACGTATACTATAGCATCGATTGCTTACGCAACGTTGTGAATGTCACCTTAACCTTACACTTTTTGATCAAAAAATGAGGCAACACTTCGTCAACCGTGGTTGAGAATGTTTAGAATGATTCATCTCTTTTCTTGAAGGTATCTAAAGAGAGCAACCTACACCAAGTTGATGACGTCTTCATACAGCGGACAGCGAGACATTCCTGTCACATGGCGAAAATTTCTATTACATCCACCAAAACACCTCACGTGCAGAAAAATGAGAAAAAAAAGGAGGAAATATTGCGTCACTGTTTGGAGATTACGCGGGACACGCAATAAACAGGTTTATTTTTTTCTTCCTTCAAGGTCAAAGCACCTATCTGTCAGTGCTGAGCTCGCAGTAAGTGAAATAGGTAGTGACTCGGCTGAAAACAATCGGGGGGCCAAGGGGCGACAAGGGCGTGGCGTCATATCTCCGTTCCTTTGTGTTCATCGGCGCTCGTCTCTCCTATGTTCGCACAGTTGATTTATATTTCGTCTCGACATTGGCGTCCCATGGTGCTTCGGTCAACGGCCGCTGTGCCGCAGTGAATAGATACAGCGACGCCGCCAATGTCAACCGTTCGCTCAATCCAGAGAAGATGGCGAAAAACGATTGGGTGCTCCATTACGAAAACCTGTTTATCAAGCGATATTGAGCCTCTACACTCTAGATATTCCCACGACGTTCGCGTTTCAACCTTGTCTATATACACCGCTCCTAGCTTCTCACTTAACGACGCCCTTGGATGCCCTTGGATGAGTTTCAAACATTCGCTTGTTATTAGGTTTTACGATGTTGTTGGCAAAGAGCGAATAAGTAGACGTTTTTCTCATTATCGGCGACCAAGACGTTTTCTTCAGGAGACAATGCCCACGCCACTCTTCAACTTCGCACTGCTTTTCCTTGCATCTCCTCTCTCTCCCTACCCCCCTCTTTGTTTTTTTGCCAAGCTGCTTTTATTTAAACATTGCAGCACGACCGCCTGTCATCTGTCATGTTCGGCGCTGCGACAGCGCTATCTCCCGTGACAGATTGGTTCCACTGATTGCCTCTCCTTTTAGCTTAGCCACAACGTCTCAGTTGTCTCCCTGCTACCTTCTTTCGTCAATTCTTCTTTCTGATTTTTGTATGTGTGTGTGTTTGTGTGTGGGGGCGTTTGTTGTCGCGTCAGTCTTCCATCATCCTCGTTCTTCGAACTATCCCATTCGATCGGACGAGCTCTTCAAATATGATCTGCGAAGAAAAAAGCAATAAACGAGGGAAGCGTATGGGTATCTCGGTGTATGGTGTTTGCCTTCAAGTGCGAAGAGATTTACGACTCATGCGAAAATTTCTACCGAGAAATTCGCTTCAGCGTGGAAGACGAGCATGTTTGTCGCGAGGCCGCAGAGCTTCTGACCGAAAGGCTGTTTCTTAATGCAGCACTCGGCTTTTGTTCCTGTGCGCTCTACTTCCAAGGCATGCGAAGTGCAGGTATGCGGCGCGCCACTTGGCGTGAAGCAGTAGAATATATAGATCAGTAAAGTTCAAAGGAGAAGTATCGATGCCCGGACACTCCGTAAAGATAATTAACCAGCAAAGCTGGCACGTGTAGCCCGTGTGTTTCTCACAGACGTAAAAAAAACAAAGATCCAACCAAAGGTTGAAATGGTATGCGCGGATGATTTGTGAACCCTGAACACCAAATAAAATGCTTATCTTCTATCTACCGAAAGAGTTTTAGTCACTACGCATTTTTGTGTAAGTGGCTTGTATACCTCACGATCGAAAATGTAATAATATTTCTAGACTTCAATGCCAAAAGCATGATCTGATTACTTGACACGAATGCGAGTGACTAAACCTATCGTGCCTCAGATGGTTCGTACTGCGACATTTAAGTTCAATTATAGTGTCAATGTGCGCAGACACAGGAAGAAAAAAAAACTGCATAGATCTAGTGCCGCTCTCTGAGACATACTGTAACATCACTCACACTTGTAAAGCGGGGAAAAGATATTGGCCAGAATGCAGGAGATATTACGTTGCTCAGCAATGCCTCAGTTTTGATTTTTTTCCCTCTAGGCCATCACAGCGACAGCCGCCGTTATGACGGCTCAACGGAGTTCATATAGGGCCGCATGGGATGCGCATTTCTCAAGAGAGCGTTGAAAGGCGTCGGGGCGCCATTGCAAGAGGCGTGATTTGATCCGGGCATGGCGCCAGGCATGACAAACATTGCATGGGCCGCGGTTTCCCGCTTTTGCGCTCACAAAGATGGCAGCGTCCGAGAGTCGTTCTTTTCTCAGAGCGAAAAAAAAAAACGCAATGAAGGAGAGTCACGAATAGGAAGCGCGCGTCACTTGATGGCTGACAAGTGGCTTAGGCGAGTCCATATAGCGGCAGGCATTTACTGTCCAGAAAATGTTTAGGCGCCTCAGCAAAGCCTTATCTGAAGCTCCACGCTACGTCGCATCTGTTGTGCCGTTTCAATCGCGTGGACGGGCTCCGTTTCCTGAATGGCCTTCTCGTGGTGCATTTACCGCTATTGATTTGTTACTTACGCCGGCTGTTTTATAGGCCTAACGACTCTCTACATCCTTCCTCGCAACTAAACTTGAACCACACCTTACCTGATTAATGAATCTTTGCACGAATGAAAACGCTTGAAGCGATGCTGGTTTGGCGTATGGTTGTAAACGTGGCATACCAGATAGACAGAAAATCAGCAGAAGCACTCTAACTTAACACAGGTATGCAGTATACATTAATATTTTTTTTATTTTCAGTAATAGTATTTCGCTGATGTAACCATCTTGAGATTAAATGGTACATCGGCAAAAAGAGTACGTAAAAGCAGTTTTTGTTGCGCTCAGGGGAAATGGCGTTCATCATTCAAGCAACGTGCTACGTGCCTCAATACAATGGGATCATTTTACGCCGTTTGTACGCTTATTAACATATTCATATAAACAAACACACATAATCTCACAGGTGGAAAATAAAGACGCGCCCTACAGAAACGCTATCCTCGAGACAAACGGAGTTCGACTCGGCGCTTACCCCATCAAGTATGTCCAGCTATTTCTTAGCACATAGGCTATGAAACCTTGATAGCTGATACTTGTAGCATTCTAGACAGGTTACATTCCAGAAAGGTGTTTTTGTAGTCGTCAGACAACTCATTCCTTTTGGTGACACCATACGAGAGTACTGTATGTGTCCCTGCATCTCCACAGTATAAATGAATACCTTGTGACAGCAAACGGTGTAAACTGAAATGCAAAGTTGAAATCAAGAAGAACGTTCTTTTTTTCTCACGCGCGCGCACGTGTGTTTGTAAGCAGAAGCCTATTCTCGTAGAATACAAATGTAAATATAAGTAACTAACAAAAAGCATGAATACACAGTTCATCTTAATAGTAAAACCTTGTTTCTTTCTCTTTCTTAAATGTCATTCATCCATATATACGACTAAATGTAATAATAAGAGGAAAATACCAGCTGAAAAGAACCAAGTAATACATTGTCCATTCGCACATGAAACGGGACCTGCAAGTCTCTTTCATTTAATTACTAGGGAGCGCGAACAAGGTATTGGAAATATGTGACAACGCGTGTTCTATATGAATGCAGAGCCACCAAATGATACTTCATTTAGGTAAAGTCTGTGGTTTCTGTAAAACAAGGAATAATTATATCTTTCTAGTTATATCACATATGCATTTCCAGCAGAGTTCTAATTCTTTGTTCGCACTTTTACAGACAGAGAGCAGTTCTCGGCGACAGCATTTGATATGTCAGTGCTAAGACAAAATAGAAGGGAACCCATTCAGAACTGTGAACCATCAGTGCTCAGGACATAAAGAAAACCGTGTGAGAAAATATGGTCATATAATGTTGAATAATTTAAGCCGATAGGCCATAACAGGTGGCGGACAATGATACCAAGATTACGTGCAACAAATCTAACATATGTCGAGCCAAAAGGCAGGAGATAGAAAGTAAGCAAAGCTACAATGCCTGAAAAAAAAAGGGTAGACAAAAAAAAAACCGGCACATACTAAATACCATTGGATTCGATGTTATCTGAAACATGCAGAGGGGATGTTATTTTTTGTTTTTGTTGAGCCATGCTTTAGCAAATGAAGCTAAAGGGATGTACACAATTTGTACGTGAAGACATATTTTGAACAGTCGCATGTGTTTAGGCAAACAGTTGTTTACAGCCGCACAACGACGCCAACGGCAACTGGTTTTTTACAAGACCAGTAGCGGTTCGCTGATATTCAGCACTTGTGTTTGCGAAGAAAATGGCCCTGGTTAATGCTACGTTGACCAAGTTCAGTGGATGAAGCTTAATTATACAGCTGAGGTTAGCACCACATGACTCATATATCATAGGAATACATATGTAATGTATATATAATTATACGGCCAGCACTGCAACCAAAATTTCCGCGTCGCCAACATTACGCCTGCATATAGGGTCTTTTTTCAAAGCACTTTAGAGACATCGCGTGGCTCTGTGGTAATATACTTGCTTGCCACGCGGAATGATAACGTTCAATTCCTGATGGGACCCTAATATTTATTCCTCACATTCGGCTGGTGAACGCTGCCGATGTAATTTTTGCTTAATGTTCGCGCATTTAAAATACGAAAGTCTGTTCTGGCCGTTCCTGTGTAGATATAAACTATCAATAACAGCGCATACCCACATACCATGGACCATGGTAAATGGGTATGCACCACACGAGTCTGCTGGAAAGGGTTTGCGTACGACCTACGCTACAGAATTTTCGCGCTATTCAAGTCATGACCAGACACGAATTCTTTTTCAAATGCGAATACATTTCTTCGTCGGGCTATGTCAGGCATCCGGCGTTGTCCGCGGTGGTGTCCGCGCGCCGGCAGGTGTTATCCTCCGTTCTCACTCCCTCTCCCTAAGCAACAGCTGTGGGCGCGTGCGCTTATTCTCGCCCCTAGGAAGCGGAGCGTGTGTTTCGAGAGAGTGTAGGTGGTGATAGTGGTAGTGGTTAGAAGATGAGAGAAGGCACCTAATTTCTGCAACCCAGTCGGGAGCACGGCGCAGTGTTTTGAGTGTAGGAGAAGGTAGGTGTAGCGCTTCGCTGCTCACTCTTTCTCCTCCCTGCACCCCACTCTCCCGTTCGCTCGCGCCTCTTTCTCAAGCGTTCGCTGGCTGGGCGCCTCTCGAGACAGTGGCAGAAGTCGGTGAAGGCGAATGTCTGACGGCAACATTACCCTCTCTCGGCGCAAGAAATGCATTCACAGTTTTTCACGATTCCCTACATGGAGGTGTGGGCAATTTTCGCGTCTACTTTGCGCTTTTTTATGCGTGCGTGTTTCGTGTCTATCTCTGCACTGTTTTTTTTGAAAATCATGGCTCACGAACTTGCCCATCAGTACATATTAAGACGCATTCTTGTCAAACGCTCTTGCCCTTCCATTCTAATTTTGGTTTACCTATGCTCAGGAGGCAATCACAGGAGCACTCAAACGTAGCCTGCTAGATAGATGAATACGCATATTGAAGCGCTGAAAGTACCAGCATTTTGCCAAGAAATGTTTCCTAAAAAAAAGACCAATTATAAGGGTGAACATCGGTTAGCAACCGAAGAGGGGGTAAAAAGAAAGAAGGAGATGGAAAAGAGAAAGCAAAAGGAGAGACAGAAGGAAAAAATGAAAGGAAATAAAGAAGAAGGGTTATTCACACTGAAACAAAGACTCACACACGTTGGGTGCCCGACAAAGCGTTCTATGAATATCCTCCTATATATTTTCCTTCGCTCATCGCACAGCACATTACAGCCAGGCAGTAGCAAGAAATAAAACCTTGTTACGTATGATAATGAAGTAACCGTATCACACATGCGAGCTACAGCGTGTGACAGTGGAAGTGCCATTATTTATGACCTTTGCCATCCTTTGATCACGGAATTAGGCGACGACACGGCATAACGCATTCAGGAGACCTTATTGAAAAGCTACAGCGATATTTGCATAAAAGGCGCTTGTTTAAAACGACGCAGGTGCCTACAGAGTAACACTTCAGAAATGCGAAAACAAAAAACGATAAAAAAATTTGACGGAGGCACGCTGTCTGCGTCTGCCATGGTTACAAAGTGCTGTGATAGAGAAAGAGGAATCGTCATTGCTGAGTTCGACAACTCGACGATTGGTAATAATAATTGTGTGTCTTTGAAATCTTGCATGTCTATCAATATTTGGCAATATATCGCAATGTGTTCACTGATAGATGCGGTAGAATCTGCTTAACATATGCGGCGTTTTTCGGACGGATTCTCTATGAAAGAGACGTTGCTTTGTTATTGCGGTTTAGCCATTGCGCGCAAATTTTATACAGAATAGAAATACAAATTCTGCGTACGCCCCATGCCAGTGAAATAAACGAAACAAAGCAACCTCGAAATTATGATTTATTTAGGCTGAATTTGGCATGCTAGTTTATTGCAGTTTTAGCGGTAAAAAAGTGGTATGTATAGTCCAGCTGATTCTGAATTCTGCATATGTTGTAGTCTACCAATAGTTCGAAATTTTTGTTCTTCTTTGAAAATGTCAAACAGAAACAAGAACACAAGAATGAATGAAATATATACAAGTTGATCGGCCAGAACTTGTTGCCTACTTGTGACACTTAACACCACCAACAAAAAAAATTATGCTTAAAATTGTAGCACCATTTTTCGTTCGTTGTACTACAAAAGCTTTTTAATTATAAAGACACAACTTGTACACCTTTTTCAAACCCATGAACAATATTAGCTTGAAATAAATTGAACAACAAAAAAAACACTAACACATGTTATGGCTACCGTATTCGCTTGCACCCTTCCGTCGTCATGAGGAACACATGAAGAAAAATAAGATATCAAGATAATGGTACTATTTTATCCCTTGCTCCAAGCAAAACGAGCGTGGCTACCACAGTGCTACAGCATTGATGTTGCTGTAAGGGAAAAATTAGTTTTGTCGTTGCTTCTACGAAACGAGATTTTACAGCATGGAAAAAAAGCATAATACAACTGCAAAAAACGGGACTCTGCACCATTGAGGTTATCGGCTACACCGGCAAACACCAAATTAGGAAGAAAGCGACACTAGCTTACTAATCGGATACATTGCACCCCTTTCACAAACGCTTCGTAAAAAGCGCGAGAAATGGTTTTTCTCCGAAAAGGATTTATACAACATGAAAGCGCGCATGCTTGATTGAATAGGTTCGCAAACAACAGAGACACACAAAATAACAGAGAACGGTAAAGACCATGGGTTCGTTTCTCTCCTTGCCATCCTGTAGTCTTTCGCGCTCTAAAAAATGCTGCTTCAGATAAGAAGCTGTCTTGTTGTCTGCAAACTGCGTTCAAAAAGGTTACGATGAAGAGTAAACCACTAAAAATATTGCGTTTGCTTTGCCATCGTTCTTAATGAAGACGAGATGCAAATATATGTATTTGGCTGTGCCATTGCAACGAATAAACGAGACGGAGACAGCACCCTTGCTGCAGACTGGCTGTTCTAATCTCGCTTCGTTCTTCACTTCTACCTCGCTCTACCTGCCCGCGTGCCTGTACATCGGCGTCTTTTATATATATATATATATATATATATATATATATATATATATATATATATATATATATATATATATATATATATATGTGTGAGGTACAACTTTCCGGATTCCAAGTCGGCCTTGCCGACCGCAAACCAAACATTGGGGTCTTTGCGGGCGTGGCCCCAGTGGCGCCGCAGCCCCGGGAGAAGAAGAGTGCGTGTTTGTTCCGCGGTGCCAAGGCGAAAATGCGAACACAGCTTGGCCTCCGGAAATAGACCCGCAGGCATCGCAAACAGTCGCTGGCGCGAAGCGCGCTGGGTCAGGAAGACCCGATAAACGCCGGGGATGCGCCACAGCGGCAGTGCGAGAAGAAGAGCGCTGAGAGCAAAAGTTTAGTGTTCGATTGGCAAGGCTATACCAGCAGACGCATTGTCTTTGAAGCCCTCTCTTATTCGATTGCTCGTTTGTTTGCTTCTTCTCAATGCTTCCATTTTATGTACACAAGCGCGAAGTTTTTGTAGGTCCCCACAAGAAGCCTTTTCGATAATTTGTAAGTGTTGCGACTACCCGAACCGATTTCCCGAAACATTTGAAAGAGTGCGCGTAGGCTGCGTCTTTTCGATGTCGTATTGCCAGTGAGCTTCCACCATGGGTAGAGGAAAAAAAAAGTGCCTGCGCCAAGTGCGGCAAGGAGACTAAGCAGTGCGTATGATGGATGTTTAGACAAGTGGCTGCTCTAAATTATATGATTTGTTTCACATTGGGATTTCCTGGATAAACTTCAACAGTGCTTTGAAAGGAGCACTATATGCTCACCGCTCTATACTTTATCATAAAAACACTGATAACTGTGAACATCAAATGCTCAGCGTTCATTTAATCTCAAGTCTGCACCACTTTCTTCTGACACCCTTCTGAATTCAGCCAGCCAAACTCATATAATAGAAATGTACCTAAACTTCTTGCAAGTTGGCGTGAATTTCCCGATGAAGAGTGAGCTTGTAAGGCTTGCGGCACTAGCATGCAGCTGCTATTCTTTCTAAACGTAGGGAATCGTCTAAACTGAGGGAGTCTTGAAAAGGCCGAAAGAAACCCCGGCTCGTCCAACAACGACTGACTCACCACCGGCCCATGAGGGCCTCGATATCCACAGGCAGCAGCCGACGAGCCAGCCGAGGTGAAACCGCCAGCGCGATGCTGCAGCGAAGCCCGGCATGTTCGCGTGGCAGGCTGGACGGTGCGCGACGCATCCAGCGAGGAAAGCGCCGAGAGATCACCCACACACGACACGCTCACCTTTCGGCGACGATGCCGCAGGATGAAAACAAGGCCGACCGGTATGCGCGCCGCACTCCTTCGGGTTACACCGAAAGCGTTTTATAGTGCCAGAGCACCCCACATTTCACTGCACGGTGGAGATGGTCGGTATTCCCGGGTCTGTAGAATGCGCAATCCACGACGGTCGACGATCACGCCTGTGAAAGTCTGTCAAGTAGAGAAACGATGCTCGACTGCTTTGGTCCCAGTAGTGATGCAGTGCCAAGTTGCGGGTCTACGTTTGGCCTCTACGCGTAGCACTGACGAGACGGTGCGCTAGGTTTCCGTCGTAGGTTCCCCGGCTGGTCCGCGTATCCGCGCACTATTTCATTTTCTTTCTGTACAATTTAGCCATTGAAGGTGTTGCGAGTTCTTCGTCAATGATGTGACTGGAAAAAGAACGAATCCAAAAACTGTTGCATTATAATAAAAACAAGAGAAAAAATTATGTCTGGCGCGAAATTTTTAGAGGTTGTCTGAAATGCCGATGGTCTGGATGCTTTAGCGATCGGAGACCAGTGTTGTCCGGCAAATGCGATGGAAAAAGATGATGGACGTAAGTGGCAACCACCACATTGCGCGCACGGGTCGACCACAGCGAGGGGGGTGCGGCAGCAGACACACGCTGGCGGGAGCTTCCCGCGCGTCACGCTCACACACGTCGCACGAGTGTGAAGCGTAGCAGGAAGGCAAGCGAGCACTCTCGCCCTTCTTCTTCCGGCCTTGGGACCACCAGTACGAGCCGTCGCCGATCGGGACGGTCGCGGAGGAGGCGTCGGCACGCGCGGGTCCGGACTCCGAAGAGGCGGCTCCTCACGAGCATCGACACACGCACGCGGCGGAGGGATGCGCGCGAGTTGGGCTCTCTCCCGTCGGCCGGCGCGCGCCGGGCGAGAAACGCGGCCGCTGCATGCACCGAACAGTCGCACGGTGGCGCTGCCGCCGCTTCCTCGCGGAAGGGCTCTGGCGGCCCCATCCGCGACGGGGCGCTTGTATAGACTTCCTCGGACACGACATCATGAGCATGAGTCTCTCTCTACCTGGGCGACGCAAATCTAGTTTTCTTTTTGTTGCTTTAAGGCAAGAGACTTCGATGTCTCTTCAAAGGGAAACTTTCCTGGCAGCGGCGACTGTTCCGCGGTGCTGAGAACGGGTGCATGCGAAAAATCATCAGCATCTGATGCCGGCACCAGTATGACGTCATCCAGGACGTCAACGATCGCAAAATTTTGTCAGCTCAACTTGACGTTCACAAATTGTGGCGTGACACTATGTGACGTAACACCGCATTGTGGTGCTGTGGCATCCTCCTTTGGTCGGAGATCAAAACCAAAGAGCGCGTGACCTCAACAAAAATAGAAGGAAGACGGTGATTGACACTAGGACGTGAAGCCACAACTTGTGTTCCCTGCTTCCTTATACTGCATCGACTGAAACGAAAAAAAATGGCCTTACGCCTTCTAGTCGCCCTATATTCGGAGATAAGAAACCCCGTGGATCTTTTCTGAATAAATATGTTGACCAGGAACACAGAGGTCACTAGTCTCAAGCATTTTTTCGTAAGGCACTAAATGTCAGTGCGATAACACGGTCGACGGGGTCAAACCTTAAGCATGGATCTAAATATCTATATTTGAGAATCGGCGTTCCGAGTGATGTTGTTTTGGAGATCAGTGTCAACACGTTTCATGATGTCGATTCTCTTCAGAATGGATCCATAATTAGATACGGGAAAGGCATCCTTTCAAATGGCAACACGTTAGCAGAAAGATTGTTCGATGCCCAGCTCCCGAGCTGCAGCCCTCTTCACTGTCCCAGCCCTTGCAGGAGAAAATTTCGTGACTGCAACTCGCGAGCTGCGGTCAGTGTGAGGCCCCAGTCGTAGGGAAAAGAAGCATTATCCATCACGCCAAAGTCGGCCTAGTGCAGACTCACGTGTGTGAAGCGAGGAGTGAGTAATGATCGAGTTAGTGGAGGAGGGGATGTGACCTTTAGTAGGCCGCAATTTTGTCGACATGTTCATGCGTGAATCAAGACACGCTTTGTTCACGGGGCGCAGATAGGGGGTATACGCTCAATTTATTACCGTGCCTACAACCTTCTTCAGGGAAGGATCAACGTAAGTGAATGCCCAATACATACCTAGTAGTAATTATTAGTCCCCAAATGAGCTTGAGCAGAGTTTTTTTTTCTTGATGAACTCGTCTTCTTCACGTGTCACTTTATTGTAACGAAAGTCTGGATATGAAAAAGAAACTAAAGAAAGCAAGGCAGACAACACTCGCTAATGTTCAACTGCTTCCTTCAAGAGCAATGACTATGTATGCATCTGTGATGAATTGAATGAATATGTTAGCTTCAATGTAAAACAGTGTTAGCGAAAACCCTTGCATTTTAACATTGATTTCTCCACGGTTATCGTGTACTAAGCTTTCTAGTTTGAAGATATAAGTTCATTTTCACTGAATTACAAATAAGTCGCACAACACCCGACCTATCTGTCGGACCGCAGATTCATTGCGCAGTTTATCGGGAAGGACGTGAGAGTGAGATTTAATTTCTTGCGATGTTTGTACTGGACGTAAGCCAGACTCCTAAGAAGTGCCTTTCTTCTTTACTTTACTTATATGTTCTCATTTATTCAGTTCAAGAGTCAATAATACTCTGTTGAGCTGGTGAGAAATATAGGGAAACTCTCAAAAGCAGCCACCCTGACAAGGAAACTTGCTAGCCTAAAACACTCAAGCACGCTATTTTACCGCAGCCATCATGCAGCAACTTCGAGTTAAGGCTCTTCAGAAGGTGAACAACCGCGGCCTTTTTTATTGAACAGCAGGAATCCACGTCTAAGTGACATTTGTCCTGCGACGTAAACAGCACGCTGTATGTTGTAGTTGGCTCAGCGTTTGTACAACATATATACCAACAAGGACATTTTCTTTTGATGTAAGGGGGCATCGATATAATTACAATTCCTACCTCAACTGAAGTATGTGTCAAAGAAATTTCGTTCAAGCACACTCGTTAGTTCGAACGGTTCGAAAAGTGGCTCAATGCCAGTGATTATCTCTCGGGCTTCTTCGTTCAATTGTGAGCCATTTCGCAATACCGATCTGGACAAGCAGCGAGAGTGAGTGGGCAAAAGTGTAAGAAGAAACTGAGTCCGTGAGAAACGCGGATAATCACCAGGTAAATAAGAAATGGGGTGGCCGCCGGGTGTGTGACACCGTAAATGAGTAAGCAAGCAATAGAGGCTTTAAGTGATGCTGCCTGATTACCATAATGAGGATCGATCCTTGCGCAGCACGCATGTTGTTTGTGAAGGGTTGAAAAGAAGAAGCACGGAATAATAACAAAGCAAACATTTAACGGTGGTTCAAGAACAGTGGGGGCCTCTCATTGTTATACTCCACAGCGTAAAGAGCTGCTTGCCCGAGGCGTGGACTGATGTTTGGCCCTCCACCAATTGATAGCGTTCTTCCTCTATCTTGAATACTGTGCCAAGACCACGGGCTTCTTTGCTTCGAAAGAGCCCTCGCACGCAATTACCAAGAGGAATAAAGCAGAATCTACGAGGCCACTGCGAGCGTTTACCTAGACGCTTCGTTATGACAACAAAGTAATCTATGCAAACGGCAATTTATGTAATAGGACCCGCACTTGACCTCGACATAAAGACATGATTCAGGGATGTAACTGCCAAGTTAGGAAATTGACAAAAGAGGACTGCAGGGAGTTTAACCAAGTGCTAGGATCTGACATACTACCCGGGCACTGGCGTGGGGGAATATGTGATTGGAAAGAAGAAGACATAAAAAATAAATATGAAGAAAACACGTTTACGCACACACACGAGAGCATTGTCTCAAAGGGAGAGAGAGAGAGAGAATAAATTGAGAGAAAGGTAGGGAGGTCAACCATAATTGTAGTATTCGGTTTGGTATATTGCACTAAGGGTATGCTGTGATAAAGGGGAGAAAAAATGAAAAAGAAAAGGAGACGCGAGAAAAAAAAACAATCCAAAAGTGAGAGTGCTATGGCCTATTATATTGAATAGGCCACTACCATGCAAAAAGTTCAATAAGGCCAAAGTCAACAGTATGAAAAGACGGAAGCACGTACGAAGCAGACATTGCGTTTCATGTAAGCAGAATGAGCGTGCACACACGTACGCAAGGTAAAAGTCAAGACAACGCAGATTCTGTCTTGACTTGTCTATTGAGCTTGTGCGTGCGCGCCCAGTATTCTAACTTGAGTAAATCCATACTCGCTCAGTTGTAAATTGCTAGCAACTAGCTCAGCCCTCTGGTATTCCAAACAGTATCATTTGCTTAACAGCATAGTTGCACTGAATTATGGTTATTTCAAGATGCGATGATGAAAAAGGGCTAAATGGCAGCCACCCGGCACCACTACGTTGGCCAGGCAAGCGCTCTTTGTCCCTCCTATTGTTTCGTCGTGCTTGTCGCGTTACCTCATGTTTATATGTAAATATCATGTTTCTATGTAATTTAACTGACAGGAAAGTGAAGTGTATATTCCTGTAAAATGTAAGAGCCCTTGAGATATCCGCAAAAACAGCGACAGGATGTTCTTGATGGTGCACCAATCTTTGAAGCCACCCGAACGGAGCCTTTGCCCATTCTGAGAGGCTTGCTCTTCGTTTACACACGATGAACATAGCAACTTAGTCTTGAAATAGCAGCAAGCTATGTACCCTCCCCCCCCCCCTCTCTGCCCACCCTTATATATGTATGAGAAGAGAGAGAGAGAGATAGATGAAAAGAAATGCTTGGAGGTTAAGCTGGTAAAAGTAACCGGTTCAGTACCCTGCGTAGGCGTGGGGAAATGGAGAGTATAAAAGACAGACACAGAGATGAATAAAAACAAAAAAACACATACACGCATATGCATGACAATATTTGCATGTGAATTGTGAAATAGCTTGTGAATATATGTATATTATAATGAGAATGAACAACGGTTACAGTCCCTGGAAGTTACGATATTTGAACCTGCAAGAAAAAAAGCGTAGCAGAGCCATTAAGGCTGCATCATATGAGGATACCATGTTAAGGCTCACAAGCGTCTGTTGAGACATCAAAGAAAAGCAGCAGCAATGTAATAAAGAATCGTAAGATCCACTCAACATGGCTTTGACGCCAGTAAAAAAATATATTTTTGAAGATAAAATGAAAATGTTTATCCAGCACACTCATGCGCACTCACCAGCTGAATAAATTAGTAGTTTTCCTAAGAAGCCTTTGAAACTTTCCCTTGATCGTCCAGATTCCTCCAATGAAATATTTGGCGATACATGCAACTTAAAGCTCTGCAGTCTCACGGAGCATTCCTGAGCCTCATTTTTTTATTTATACGCAGAGTGCCAGTTACACCGTTGCATGAACCATATGACTGGATTATAGCTTGAATGTGTGAAGTGGATATTTTTTACGCATGACCTACTTTATATGATACACTACAAGGAGCCCATAACATACCTTATTTGTAATAAAGCTTAAATTGGACCAACTATCAGATATATACCACAACAACGAGGGGACGTGAGTGGTTGGAACAATAGGACTAAGGAGGAGGATTGAAAGAGGAAGAACAGGGAGGCTGAGACATGTGCTAAATTTGCCGTAAGAAATTGGCGCTTGGGACAACTGTGCATCAGTTAGAGGCTGCAGATGTTGCAACGGAACCTAAAGAAATTCCAAATAGTTGTATTACAGTGCACGGCATCATCTCGAAGTTGTTTACAGGGTCTGTAACTATACGTAAACCTCAGCGACTACGCTGGTATCAGCAACAGAATCGCAACTGAAAAAAAAAAAACGCCGCAATGAGAGACATTTGCCTCAAATTATACCATGCGCACTATGACAAATGTGAGTCAGCAACGGGCGTTTTTGAAGCAAGACTTGTCTTCAAAGCCGCATGTCCTTGTGCAGAGACAGCACTGCGAGTACAGAAGCTCACGTATGCTTTGAAGACAACCTAGTTCCTGACCGCCAGAACGTGCGTGGGTTTCGAACGCCTTAACTATGCAGCAAATAGTACACTTCAATAGGTAGTAAAAGCATACATAGGTCAGAGCAAGCGCATCCACATAATGCAGTTCGATATAGTGTGGACGCTTTCGGTACATGAATATAGCAAAAAAAATGAAAGTGGCATTGGAAAGTGAGGTACTCAGGCACGAAAATGTGAGGCTTCAATATTTCTGGGCGTTGAGGAGCAAAAAAAAAAAAATGCTGTAGTATAGTCAGAAAAGACACCACAACAATTCGTGGTCGATGCGCATGGTAATAAAACGCAAGATCAACAATACATAAGATAAATTTAGGGGTTATTTGAGTCTTAATAATTAGTTACTGAAGTGAACAAGTCACTGATATAGAAGTAAAAGAAGAAGTTTGAAAAAAAATTACCAGTTTCTGTAAAACTGATTTGTTTTTCCAGGAGAAACAATATCCTCCAGAAAGCGTTTCCTGCGTTACTAAGCATTCATTCTAGTTGCGCTTGGGTCATTGCCCAAGTGAGATATTTTTTTGTGTTCACATCACACAGACTAGCTTACCATTGCGCACATTTCAATTTACGCATACGGGTACGTAAGCACACTTATGATGTCAAGATTAAGGGTCAAGAAATATGGCATCTGGGGTCAAATGGCCACTCTTATGTTGCAACATCGAGAAAAAAAGCCAACTAAGATGGGAGTAGGAGGAATCTACAAGCACCAAAAATACTTCACCCCTGGATAAGTATTCTATTTCTAAATAATCTGAACAGCCCTCATTTGATCCTTCTTTTTTTAAAGTATACTGTAACAGCCAGTTCCTTGGCCAATCACCGAGTAGTGGTTAAGCGTCAGTAAGCGAAAAGGAATCGAGAAAGCAAGTATAATGGTTCGTGCCGCGCAACTTGTAATTCAGGCAGTCGTTTCCGTGGGCGCCTTGAATTTGGGAACCCGGCGGCAAGACTATTCTGATGAAGGATGCGGGGGACCCACGGATACGAATCTGCACTGTCACAGCGGCAGAATGCTGTGCTGGAATCTTTTCCCACGACGTGAAGAAACTTTCGAAAGAGAATAACCAGATGAATAAAAAAAAGAAATAATTAAAGGATGGAGAAGGAGAAGGACATTAAGAGGCATCGCTGGAAGCGAAGGAGCCACCGAGCGACTCCCCTGAGCACCGCACCACGTCCGCGAGCGTGAGATTCCTCAAGTGAGCGTTCCATCTGCGTAGCGTAGCACTTTTAGTAGGGGAAAAAAAGAGAAAAAACGGCGCTTGCTACGACGGCAACCCATTATTCGTCGTACGCACCATGCGCGTCGCGAGAGGCGCCCTGACGTTGTCGTATAGACTTCTCTCATTACGCAAGGAAAGAAATCTTCACGTCGCGAATGGCGCTTGAAAAACGAGCAACCCTCTCTGTCTCTCATTCTTCGCACGAGTAATGAGGTAAAACAAAGGAACACGCCAGTATAAAGCTGGCTAAAGACGACGGGATTGCGAGAGGGATCTGGGGAGCTCAGCGGTGATTAAAGAAAATAACGAGGAGAGAAATTTGTTTTCTGACAGAGAATCTTGATGTTTAATTGAAAACGCATTTGAATCATTTTTCATTGTTACGTCAAACCAAATTGAAGCGTAATAATCCACAAGCTATGACCGAAGTGACCCGAGCATCAGCCTTCGGATCCGGGTAATTCGGATTGGAGCAGTGTGGAGGGCCATCTATCACTTTACGCTTTACTCGTATTAAATTACCCAGGCTGTCGCGAAAAGCCTAGGCGAGCTTCGTTAAAGCCGCAGAAGAATGACAGCGGTCAAGACAGATAACAAGCCGTTTCAAGAAGAGCGCAACGTTTTCCGAGCTGCATTATGCGATCGGGACACAGAGCTGAGCTTGTCAAAATGTTACTGGTCCTTTACTTTAAATTTCAAACTTTTTTTTTCTATCTGTAATGGAGAAAAACAGAATATGAAAGGCGAGTGCAATAACCGGGATAAACGTCCAGTTTTAAACCCTGCATGTTCGCTACAGGAAATATAGGAACAGGGTCAAATCAAGAAGTCTTTCTTGTAGACAGGCAGTAAGGTTCGTTCGCGACCAGACTCGAAGTCTGACACGGACTTGAAGGGAACACAGCAATACTCTTGAAATAACTCGAGCTGGCAAGTGTTAGAAACGAAATCCTTGTTTCTTTTTTTCAAATAAGGAAAAAATTCAACAATGTTTCAACACATTTTAATTTTGGATAAACGGACAGTCACTCAATAGCCTAGTGTATTGTTCAACCAATCTCTGCGAAGCTGTAGGAATGATATACGTAGAGAAAAACAAATAGAGAGAAGTAAAGATAAGCAGAAAGTTAAACCACAACGAAATCTATGGTTTCCTAGCTATGACTGGGTAAGTGTAAAAGGGAGGATTAAGGAAGCGAAGAAAAAGAAACACAAGGCTCGCAATTGCCACATATATTCTACGGCCAGTTCTTAATTGCACCCGAGGAGACTCAAGTCACCACTCATGGTTTGTCTCAGAGGATTCGTAAGCTAAAATAGTGGTGTTTTTATTAATGGATTGTTTTTGTTAGTTTCGCAAACAACGAAAGGCGTTCGTTTTCGCAACACTTTCTTCATGCATGCTCTTTCTTTCTCTCAACACTTTCTTCGTGCATACTTTCTTCATGCAAACGCAAAGAAATTCCATGGAGGCTGTTGCCTTATCATAAACCAAGCTTCTTCTATGACACAGCACCTCATTTCAGCTAGTCTATATAGGCTAGCGTGTATAGGTATGTGCAAGAATGTCTGCCGCTAGACCACACGAATTAGATGCATTACACGAGAAAAAAAATGCTTATAGCTCCGCAGCATATGGGGATATAGGAAATTAAAACTGCGTCGTAATCAGATAATCAGTGTAGAAGGAAGATGGATGTGATGTTAAAATTTTAAAAAAGGCCCTACATCTTGAAGTGTGCTAGATAGAGCCGGTAGAAAATAGGTTATCCTGGGATCGCTTTTCTGCTGTAATCTCTTCGCACAATGTAACGCACAGTTGGCAATGTCATGGGGAAGCCTCGTCACTCTGTGTACCCGCTGGCTCAATTAAAATCAGCCGGCGTTGAGTTAGAAATTACTGACAGGCAGCATGCTAAATCTATAGCTGAACTGCGTTATGAATCTGTCTTCTTTTCTTTCGCCTTTTGAAGCAGACCGAGACCACCTTATGGCGCAGTAAGCAAGGAAGAATATTGTATTGAAGCGAAGCACCCGAGTGGCCAACAGATTGATGATCGCAGCGTTGTCGTCTTCCTTCTTTCTCCAGCTCGGGGCAGCCACCACATTCAGCCATCTTCGTTTTCTTTCCAGCTATGCGCAACAATATGAAAGAAAGGGGAGAAATGCCAGGAATTTTTTCTGGGTCGTGATAACGTGAGCAGAGGATCCATATTCTGACCCCGCTGACAGCCATGGGGTCGCAGGAGATTCGATCTTTGTGATCGATAAATTAACGTATCTAAATGGAAACCTCATCAGGTTTACTGCCAGTCAGTATGACTTCGTCCCTTAGAAAGACAAAATACGTCGTATTGATCTTAAAAAGGAAATGCCCTAAGCGATTCGCTGCCGACCAAACAGCGAAGCTTAATCACGACAGTAATTCGGGACAGGCTGTCGTTGCTGATTGCATTCCTGAAATTATCAATGAGAAACCTTATCATATCGAAAGGGTCAGCGGGGCAGCCCCTGCTCGTAGAATATGGAGTATTCTGAATGGTCGCTTGCTTGGAAACACAAAAACGCACACAAAGGAGCCCATACAATGAACTGCTTGCATCTTTATTTATTTATTTATTCATTTCTCTTCCTCTTTTCTTCCTTCCTTCTTTATTTCTTTCCTTCTTTCTTTCTTTATTTTTGTCGAGAGGCTTGATTGCTTGGGGCAATCGGTGTGCCAGATTGTGCAGAAAGTACTTGCAGATGGAAAAAAAAAAAACTGCTCAACTTGAATGCAAGTATGTTCTGTATGTGTACGTGTGTGCGTTGATATTTCATTTATTATTGAAATAACAGCAAAATAATTAGACCAGCCCTACTATATATGGGACATCTACATTCACTTTCTTACTAATTCAACATAACTATAAATGCGACAATTTTATTATCTTATTCTCCTCCTTCACCACAGGTACGTTACTATAAGAAAGTGCATACATAGTAAGGTTAAACTTTCGCTCATTATTGCTCCAGAAGATCGCCCAGGTTTAAACACTATTCGTCTATCTTACTATTTCCAAATATTCGTTAATTTTTTATCTTTGATGTTGAAGAGTGGTTGTAGCATTCATTTTCTGAGCACACAAGACAGTGCATAAAAACCTGCACAAAAAAAAGAGAACAAGACACATCTTTCGACCCCTTCACCTCAACAATAGCAGTTCCATATTTTGCAGCATACGGAACAGCACAAACGGCCGCACAAGTGGCCGTGCGCTTCAGTCCTTTGCACTAACTGCGACCATAAACGCTTAAGAACCCTTCCCACTTAAAGAAACACAGGTGAGTGTGAAAGATTGACTTGCAACTCTGCGATTTAGATTTCTATTACATACCAGTAGACTAGCTAAAGAGCCAACCCGTTTTTAGCGTCTACTGTAACAGTCAGATGTTTCCATAAAAGCCGTGTCACACGCCTTTACCCCATTTTCTCTCCTCGTTGTTTTCGTTCACGTTGTCTGTTGAGCAAACGAAAGATAGAGTGACAGGTGCACACTGTTTTATAAACTGTTCGCATCGCTTGGCTGTTGCAAATTCTCACTGCTTCAATTAGTTGGTCGTGTTGGCTTCGTCCTCTCTCCATGTGCGCATTTTCTGAATTTTGTGCTCTCATCGCCTGGAAAACTATTAAAGAGGTACAAGTGTTTGCCTACTGCTGGTTACGTTAGTGCCAAGCAAAAAACACAAAAACAAGATAGGATGAAGCAAAGACAGTTGCGCTGTTGACCTTCACGATTTCGAGGCACAGCATGCGCAGAGCGTGGACCCCTTAACGCGGGGTGTTGGAGGGTTCGATTAGTTCCCGGACAATTCTGGGTGAAGGCAGGCAACGGTCCTGCGCGTGAAAGCTTTTCGGTGATTAAGAGCCACCATCCAGAAAGCATGGCTACTTTGCGCAAACGTATTGGGCGACCGTGGATGCGTCACTCGGTGGCCGGCCCCCACAGGAAGCGCCTCTAGTCGCACTTGACTAGCACGGAGCCCCCGTATACGCGGAAAGAGGAGCTCGCGACATCCGGTTATTACGCCCAATTGAGAATTATCATGGTTGCCGGCGTTGGGACGCACACATCTCTTCGTCCCTGGAACCGTTGCCCTGTCTGACGGCCACGGCTGCAGTCATCAATAAAAGAGGTCAACGCTTCTATTCCGGTGGCCCTGGTCTCGCATCATTTCTCGTTCATTCCAGAACGCCCCTGCGAATTCACTTTGCGTGCACCATCTTTTTTTGCTTTTTTGTCGGTTGTAGTAAGATAGAAGCACGAACCACTAACACCTCTTCTTTTTCGCTTTGAGCATGTAGCGACATCAACTCGTGTAACGGCCAATGAAACGGCACGATAGCAGCTCATTGCCTTCCAGGCAGGTTGTTGTTTTTCCTTGTTTGCTTCATGACATCTCCTTTTAGGCTGATTGATTTCCCCTTTGTCTGGTACAAATAATGTCAAGCAGAAAAGCGCGCACCGAAGGCTCTCATTACGGTCTCTCTCTTATGAACGTCTGCAAAGGTTGTTGCAAAGAGGAAGGCTAAGAGCATTTCTTTCATCGCAGTCTGACCACTGCTGGGACATTCTGTGTGGTACTTTTGCAGTCTTTGCACTCAAATAACATCACTTGGCGATAATACAAACTAACTTATAATTATCTCGGTAATTATTACCTCTGGAATCGGTTATTAAGACGGACCAAACGCTGAAAGCTCTTTGATGTTTGTGTGTGTGTGTGTGTGTTTGCGTGCGTGTGTGTGTTTGTGCTTGCGTGCGTGCTGCGTACAAAGTACAATGTAAAAACATGCCGCCATATCCACGAAGTGAATGATGATGAGTGGGCGAAGCTCCGGAGGTAAACCAGGTAAACCATGAATCCTCTGTACATTTTGCCCACTCGATTTTATTACATCGCTCCCCCTAGCGTACGTCGCCGCAATAAATCGAACGATTGCCTTCAACCAATGACACGCGCCATATGTGACATCATTCCTATTTTATAAGATCTCGCGTCTTTCATCAACTACAAGTACCGCTTTCTAGTTTATAACATCTTGCATCTTTTCATCATCAGCTACAAGTACCACCATCTAGTAAACACTACAAGAACTAAACGAGAGGTGGCTACATACAGGAGACGGTACCGCCATCTAGTGAACACTGCAAGAACTAAACTAGAGGTGGTTACATACAGGGGACGGTACCGCCATCTAGTGAACACTGCAAGAACTAAACTAGAGGTGGCTACATACAGGCTACAGGGGACACACAGCCCACGCCCTAAGGAGCTTCGCCCCTAAAAGAAGCAACTTTGGTAGGTCATTCTCTTGCGCTTTCAAATCTTTTTCCTTTTAATTAGTACAGGGTCACCAAATGGGCTATCTAGTTCAGCTCTCCCTCTTTCTTAGTAATATTTCTTTTTCCCCCTAAATTTCTGTCTCTCTTACTTTAAGAAGAAATTTTGTCGCGATAACAAAGGTTTTGCAAAGCCGCACTTTAGATGGCTCTTCAATTTAGAATAACACCGCAGAGAAGTAGGACAAACAAACGCGTTAATCAAAAGTGCGATTCTGGAGAACAAGCGTACGCCTATATGCATCGTTGCTCCTTGCAATGCAGTGTGACTAACTTACTGCAGAGGAGTAGCAACGCATGCAAAGATCAGTTTGCTTACGATGCAAAGAATAAAAACGTAACCATTTTTCCACACAATATAATTTAGCTTTCATGACTTTCAGCCTGGAGAAGTGCAGAACGAAGGTAACCTGTGGCTGAATGCTCGAAACTTCTCTTTCCTAAGAGTGTTTTCTCGTGGCCATTGGTGAGAAGGCTTCGCGAGTAGTATGTTCAGCATCGTGGCTGGCTGAAATATTCTCTTAAAAATTTTTTTTTTTTGCTTTAGGTGCTTGTATGAATACGGTTCATATTTATGACTAGGGCTACAAAAAACCATTTCGCTTGATTGGTCGCTTCGAAATACCCTGTGATGAAAAACACACTCACGCTAACAACATATTCCCGTACCAAATTTTTGTGATCATCACATACTCATGCTGGGCATAGCTGCATCGCAGGCACGTTGCTGTGGTGCACGTGATCAATGAGAAATTCTGCTCTACTCGCTTCTATGCTTGAGGCTGATTCAAGAAGAACTATGTAAGAAAAACCAGGAAGTGTTGAACCAGGAACCAGGAAGAAAAACCAGGAAGCATGTGTTGACTTGTCTGCTAAGCTCAGCGCAATGTGATAGGAAAAAGTTTTTTAGAAGCAAGCCTTAGTCATCACACCTTAACATGGTATACCAGACCTTCCTTAGGTGGGCATTCTGTGTGTTTAGGGTGTGTATTACCAACAATATATACTACGAGAACTGAAAACTGCCCTGGCGACGGGTGCATACATTACAGTTTGTGAACATTGAAGACTAACTGGTAGTATATCAATGGACTAGTTGGGTCATAACGAAAACGGTTCACAATCCATTGAAAATATACCACAGCGCAGCAATAAGCATAGAATTATGCCCTTATATTGCCTTGATCCGCTGGCTTTGGTGGAATATTTTTTTTACTACCTCGCAAAAGCTGTCAGTGCAGCTTCCTTGTTGGTGCTCGCTTAACTTTAACAAGACTTGCTTTACTATATATCGAATCAGCACCTGAAGTCTTCAGTAACTGAGTGTTGTGCTTTTTTCTTCAGCGATTAGATTAGGTTTTGCCGAATGCCACGAGGTCTGGGAGCAGGGATCGATTATCTTGCTTGTAAAATGAGTGGTTAATATGAGATGTACGTATTTTTTTCTCTGCGACCTTGCTCGCTAAGCACAAGTTGCGAAACAAACAGAAAGAGGTAGATAGAAGCGGAAGGCAGGGAGAATAAACTATATGAAAGCATACGTCGAAGCTAATATACTCAAGTAAATATTCGGCAAGGTCTTGCTACTTTGTGGGACATTCATAATGCTAAACTTATTGCGCATTATGTGTTCTTGAGGAAGCTGCCTCAGGATTTCAAGTTCTTGCACGCATTTCTTCTCTTTCCCGTCGTTATTTAATTTTGCTACATATCAATTATTTTATTTTAATAAATGAACGTCAGGCTAGGAAAGCAGGCCACATAGTATTCCGTAACTGAGTTGTTTTCCACTGATTCCTATTGTGCTTCTCTCATTTTTACACTATGAACACGATGGACTTCGATGCACTTAGGCACAGCTTACACGATGAATTTCGTGTAAGGTATGCCTAAATGCATTGATTCCCGGAACCCCCTCATTTCTGGTTAAATGCAAGCTGAATCATTTTAAAGATAACTTCTAAGCATGTCGGGACCTTTTCATCTTTGTTGAATTCGAAAAGCGGTGTGAGAGTTCTCAAAAGCGAAGAAAAATAGCACTTTTAGTGCCAAAGCTCCTTAGGACCCAACCTTGTCGTCGTCCACGTCTGTCACGGGAAGATTGAAGCATGACAGAAACACACACAAAATGCCTTACAATACATCAATATTAATCCTAATTGTGACGGAACAATATAAAACACCTACATGCACAAACTTTTTATACCAGTCGGTGAATTCAACGTATCCATCATGAACCGTAGGACCCAACTTCGCTCACTCGTCATCATTCACTTCGTGAAGATGCGTGAATGTTTCAGAAAAAAAAACAGAGGCTGTGACTGCATGGCTTTCTGAAAGGCTGAGTGAACGTATTGATGTCATTCTCGTTATGCCGGGTTATTTGCAACAGCAGCACTGCTGAAGTACGGCCTCCTCTATTAGCTCCTGCAAAGGCACGTCACGACTTAAGTAATAGAGGTCATAGTTTGATATATGGGAGACACTCGTTAAAGTAGCGCCGGGCTGTTTGACGTTATTATAGATATCGTATTACAGCTGCGAAACTTTCAGCTTCGCTATACTAACTTGAGATTTCGTCACATAAGCAGCGCTCTCGCAGTGCGGATCAATGAGCGGCGGGAACTTTTTGTCTCAGCGCAGCACAGCTTTAGGTTTTCTTCCGTGTGTAATACTGTTCTTCATTCACTGTAACGCGTTCATACAATATTATTATATTATTATTATTATTATTATTATTATTATTATTATTATTATTTTAATTATTATTATTATTATTATTTTATTATTATTATTATTATTATTATTATTATTATTATTATTATTATTATTATTATTATTATTATTATTATTATTATTATTATTATTATTATTATTATACGAAAGAGCCTAAGGTCTCTTTAATGCTGCATCAGTTACCGCATTATTATTTTTTTCTAGTTTCTTGCATACTGGGTATAATCTGTTTAAAATTTTTCAATGCTTGTCTTCACATTTCTGCTGTTTGTGTAGTATTGCTTCCGCTAATTTGATTCTCGATTGTTATTGTGTTTATATGTAGCGTAAATGAGTTACATGTATTCTTTCTCTGATTGTTTACATGAAAAGCTTTTCAATATATATGTCATCTCTCGTCTGCCGATGTGCCGGGCCAAGTCCTCCAAGCTACCGTCTGGCTTTGACAGGCCTGTTATTTGTTTTGTACAGCTCAAGATGACTATAAAGATTATTATTATTTTTAATATTATTATTATAAATATTATACTTTAAGTCCAGACATGTTAACCTCTTTCTTGCTGGTGTGTAGCATGCAGCTATGAGCTGCGTGTCTCTCCTCGCGACTGTTCTCTCGTCTTTCATGTGAGAACGGATCAACGGAACTCAAACTCCTCGAGTTTATGTGTGGTCTCTCGGTCTCGCGATCATCTCATCAACTCGCTCTCTCTCTCTCCAGCGCCTAATCTATCTACGCAGCCAAATTAATCTGAATGAAGAGAGCACCAGTGCCGGTGGCACATCCGCTCGGAGGGCGAAGATAGCTGGACCCCCTGGGGGATGATGATGGCCTCGGCGCCGGAGGGCACTGATAGGCCCAAACCGGACGTCACCCATAATTTCTCCCCGAGTCATGCCAGACGTAAACGCATAATCGCGCGCAACTTCTCGCCCATATGCTTGCCTACCACTTGACCGAAAGGCCAAGCCGCCCAACCGAAACGAACTCTGACGTTACTGGGCGCGTATGAATACGCATGCTCGATCACTCGTGACGTGTGCTGGTTTCGATTTCATTGCTTTCTTGGCCTCTTTCGCCCTTTCTCGTGTTTGTTAGTTCGGCGATACGAAAAAGTGTCAATGCAAGGGACGTGTGATTTCGAGTAACCGAGTTAGCGAGTTACTTGTTGCAATCGTCGGCAAAAATCTTCTAAAACTTTTTGAGGCGTGCGTGCGATAACGCGTAAGTTTCGGGTCACCTCATAATTTAGATCCTATGTTAGAAGCAGCCACCCGCAATGACCCCCACTAATGTTCTCTTCGCCATACTTTCTTGCGGTGGTGGCTGTGATTGACACCTTCATTCAAACAGAAAGAGGGAGTCACTTTCAATGTGGGGGCTTGCAGTACTGAACTCGAGGCCTGTATGATGAATTGGCCTTATATATATATCGAAGCGATGGCGTTACAGCGATACTGGTTAACGCCTCAATGCAATATACAAGCTATTCTATGAAAATGAACTCGTTCACCTGAATGTCTTTTTTTCGAGTGTGCTGCTTCCATAATAACAGTATTTTATATTATGAAAGTAACTTGATTTGTTACGAGATTGCTGAAACTCGTTAACAGGCTTCTGAATTGCGAATAAAATTTTCTTTTTACATAAGCGCACACACATGGGAAGAGATTGGAGATAATGACACAACATGATGTGATACTCCTATTGTTTGGCCTACTGTGACTGGTTCAACGCTTCGTTCGATTAGTGGTGAAGTCACACAATTTGTTCTTTCCCGTCAAGCAACAGCTTTCTGCATGCGATAGCAACAGGTCCCTTCTAGCCTATTGCTGATTCCATACCGGCATTGTTTGAGCTGTTTGAATTTTTTTTCATCATTTCAGGCTTGCTCAGTTTCGTCGGGTAGTCCGTTTGAAAGACCACTTTGAGCGACCATTCATTCGTTCTACCATCATCGGAAATGAGGGTACTCAAAAGGTTTGCGCACGTTCAACAAGAACAGAATCTGTCATGTCTAGTGGCACCCATTGACAATGCACGAAGAGGAGCTTCAGAATTCCCGAAGTATACCTGTCTGCCTATGCGACATGCACTTTTTTACAAAGAACAGGCGCGCGTTCGCAAAAGCCTATACAGCATCTAGATGGACGTTAAGCAACGGTTTCACGACGAAAGAAATTCTTCAGATGACTTCGGGAGAGGACGGGCTGAATTTTTCATGGCACGGTCGACAACGCTGCGATGGCGAGTGGAAAGAGACATTATGCAAATTACGTGCTCGCAGCGTAGCACACTCGCTTTGCTTTTGCGCTCGACATCGTACTGAACGAAGTGCACTGAAATGAGCCGGCATTACACACAACGCTGGGTAGAAGAATAACCTGGGAGTTTCTTATCGCGAAAAGACAAAAAAAAAACAAGACCACGAAATTGAGCACAAAAACGAAGGGAAGCAGCAACTGAGCTCGCGTCTTCCAGAGTGCCTTCCAAAGTGTGTCGAAGGCATAACTCACAGAGCGATAGTTATCGGCAGCTATAGAGGGAAAAGAGACAACGCTTTCCGAAGGGTGAATCTTTTGTTAACTTCGCGGAAACAATGAAGCACGAAAGAATCGCGCTTAGTAAGTGCGTAGGAAGATGGACGACCTTTTCGAGTCAGGGTGTACTTTGAACAATTGACCTAATAGAAAGACAGCCAGTAAGGATCGGTATAATCGTGAAAGCTAAGTTCGCAGAGATGCGCAGTGAATGGTGACGAGGTAGCTTGGAGCTACGAAAGCATTGACAGGCGCAGTAGAAGCATGCCGTGTTCGCGCAGACGCATTAGCAGATTCGCTGTTGTAGAGATAAAAATATATACGCAGAAAGACGTACAAACATTGAATAAATTAAGCTGAATTTGTCGCCCTGAGTCACAGGCTGTGTGTGTCAGGGAAAGAGAGAAAGTACTTCAAAGCACGATAATAGGGAAACAGGCCGCATAGGCGGTTGAGAAGCACAAACAAGGAAACGGCACGTAAAATTCTTGGGAATGGAGTAACACGAAGATGTGAACTTACTGAGAATATCGCTTTTAGTAGGGTGTACCTATTAATGAGAACTTAAAAACATGCGCACAATTTAGGTAAGCCCTGATCAAAGTGAGGCTTTGCACGGAATATGCCAGCACGCGCTAACACGGCAAATACTGGAGGCAGGATTACCCATCACAGGCTCGGTGAAGCGTAGTTTGAGATAGGCGATAGAAACACAGTTTTTGCACGAGTGGGGAGAGTAGGAAAGCGGAAGTATTAGTTAACTTGCAGATAGCTAATTAAGTTAATTCGGACGGGTCGCACGACGCAGCGTAATTAGGAATCAGAACACTATGCCCTTAAGCTTTTCGTATACTTATACTCTATGCATATGATACTACGGATGTGAAGTATGCCAATTGAAAGGCGCGTGATCTTGTGAGCCTTACATGTGGTTCTTACAGCGTGAGGTATTAACGATATCATGACGCAGACTTGAGACAAAGGTCGTTTGTGTGGTTCATACTTCACTCTATGAGCCTAACCTGTCACAACGAGTTATTGCCGCCGTTATTCTGAGGTACTAATTTTTTTTCAGGTAGCCTCAAATATTTAAGATGATTTTGCGTTCAGTTTGACTGGGTGTAAGAAACACAATGAAGTGGACCAAGAATAAGGCTTCGCTGTCTCTTACTCTTCATACCACACGTAGTAACACGAACGCAGGGGTGCGATGAAGGTGGTTTAAAAAACACTGACGGACTAACAAAGATCATAACAAAAGTTCACTTACACCAAGTGTGGGCTTCTGTGATTTCAAAATAACTTTTTTTATGTTTACTGAGGGTTATATCTTTTTATTAAACACTATATTACGGTTATTTCATCCTCAACAATATAATTTTGCGGTTATAAGTGATAGGATAAAGCTGGTAGGCAGCATTAAAGAACATTATAATTTTAGGAGATCATATATAGGCCAGGGCTGACACAAATTTTGCAAGGCATAAAGACATATTATAAAAGGGTAGGTTAAACAATAACAGTCGCACGCTCATTTTTTATTATTATTGCAGTTCGGAGTTATCCAAATGACATAAATTACAGTCAACTTCATATACTTATGAGGCACTCAGGGTCACCCAACAATGAACGAGAAAAACTGCTCGTTGTCTGCGAAAACTTACCGGACAAACATGCGCCACAACTTTATCAGCAGAACTTCTAATATTCAGCTCCCGGCGTTACGTCGGCATGTTATCACAAAAGAGACAGTAAAGGGCTCATAAAGTGCGTCTTAACAGCACGTACATATGAAAAAAAGTTACATGTTCAAATCACGCCACTGTATTGAGACATGAAGGCTGCCTACAAGCCTCACCGTCGCCTATGCACTTATTCAGAACACCAAGCTGAAGAGGAGAGTCGAGCGGAGACCATAGCCTCCAGTCTAGAGCACCTTTCATCACGTCAACGTCATATTCTCTTCTATCTATCTCCAGGGCGTTCTCTGCGAGACTGAGGCCTCGAGGCACGGTACATGCGTCCTGCATTTGGACGATGATGATAGCTGCGACGAAGATGGTTCTGGGCTTATATTTTGCCTAGCTCGTTATTATACACGTACCAAGATCACAATGTGAGAGAAGGAGACGTGCAGAAAGAACCGCAAAATCTTTCACACGCACACTGAGGTCGTATATATGCCTCCTGACGTTCAAGTCTCTCGTGCTCATGCATTGTAGAAGAGCCCGGCAAAAGGAATGTATGCAAAACGTACGAAGCTTCGGCAAGCATTCTGTTCTTGACGGAAAGAGATTCTGGGGTCTCTCAATGTTGTGCTAGCGAAAACAAAAGTAGCAAAATGAAAGCGCGAGAATGCGCCTTTGCTATCTCTGCATCTCTGACCGTTAAGAGTAAAGAGTGAAGAGAGGCAAAAAAAAAAAACTCTTCTTGTTTTACTTATCATGCGAATAAAGAAAGGACCAGCTCCGAGTCCTCATAGCTGTATATATGGATGACATGGGTTCGTGGCGTGTCGCATAAAGTGTGCTCTGGGCACCTAACCCTCGCCGAGAAAATGTTCCCAGCGGCTCTGCTAAGCGTGAAACGTGTAGGGTAGCCAACCGAGCCAAGCTTGGTTAACCTCCCTGCCTTTCCTCTCTATTTATCTCTCTCTCTCTCTCTCTCTCTTGGGTGAACTGCCGACGCACGCCTCCGTGCCCATGCATTTCTGTTCCGTGTCCGGGTGTGCTGGTTTCGTTCTGTTTGTCGAAGCGTGGAAACAATAGCTGTGCTGACAGCAGACTTGGTAGCAGCAGAAACAAAGCCGACACTACTATGGTTCTATGGTCTGCTTTCCGTCTAGTCTCTCTCGTACCACTCTTACGTCACTTTCTTCTACCTTACTTTTATATTTTGTTCGCAGCTTCTTGTTGATTTTGATCGCGCCCTCCCTCGGAGTGTCATAAAACGTAGCCAAGTGGAAGACGCAGAAGGCAGCAAAAAAATGACATAGAACCTCTCATATAGCCTGCGCACTGTTTCGAAGACTGGGTGTAAAAACGAATAAGTAAAAAAAAAGTTTCACTGCGCCCTGATAGCGTGTCTAAGCGAAGAAAGTAACGAAATAAAACAAACAGAAGTAAATCAGCGAGAGTGCTTACGTTATAGTCACTGCCGATCGCAGCGACGTGCCAACTTTGCCGTAAACTACAGAGCACTGAGGCACGTATGGTCTCAGATTGGCAGTTTGCCGACTTCAGGCGCAGTCCAGAAAAAAAAAGCTTAGTTTATCTCAGCATACTAGGCTGACGCTGATCGTAGCTGTAAGCATGGCAAGTTAAATCCGAACAAAGAAACGAGAAACGTCATTGACCACTTTTTCGAATGGAAACAATTCTTTCCCTTCGAAAAGTGCTTTCATATTACACATGCATGCACGTTAGAAACCTTTCGATGAAAAGATTTGGAGAAGCTCCTCATGAAATACTATATGACATAAATGTTACATGAGCAGGAATGTTTTTCTTAAAACATTTTGCTGTTCTTTCCCTGTATAAGCTTTGAAGCAGTTCGATGCAAGCTCATCACGATTGGTCATTCATGCAGTTTGCTATAGTTGCCTTCACCTGTGGATTGAAACTTTGAAGAAACAATCACAAGGCTTTGAACTGTGCCCCCACCCGCCAGATATTTTAGGGGCGCAGATCCTTAAGGCGTGGGCTATGAGTCCCCTGTATGTCGCCACCTCTCGTTTAGTTCTTGCAGTGTCATACTTGTAACTGATGATGAAAAGATGCAAGATGTTATAAATTAGACGGTGGTACTTGTAGTTGATGATGAAAGATACGCGATGTTATAAAATAGGAATGATGTCACATATGGCGCGTGTAATTGGTGGAAGGCAATTGTTCGATTTAGTGCGGCGACGTACGCTAGGGATGCGTTGTAATAAAATCGAGTGGGCAAAATGTACGGAGGATTCATGGTTTACCAGGTTTAGCTCTGGAGCTTCGCCCACTCATCATCATTCACTTCATGGATATGGCGGCACTTTTTCTATTGTGTATGTGTATGTATACACGCACACACATACAGATGCATGCACAGACATAAATAAAGTCTTGTTGGAAACCCCATCACCTCTAGCCCCCACAAGAACTTACTGGCGCGAGGGGTTGTAGTTAATTGCTTTGTGCGCAAGAGGAACGGGCAGCTTAATTGGTCCATTCATTGCAATTACCGTCACCATGACTGCGTAACCATTTCTTAAGATTGTTTTTATTACAATAATATGAGGATATTATGTACGAAAAGAAATACGTTTAATGTAGCACCTTAGTTCCTACATATATGCTTTGATGCTGCGCGAGGCATGTGGAAAGTTAGCCTGTGACATTATTGAGTGCACATTTAGATGAGAACGAGGAAACAAAAAAAAAACATGTGGGCATGGTACTTTGCAAGCAGTTCATGCAAGACATTGATTGGCCACTTTTATCGCTGATTACTGGTATACTACTTGCAATATGTTGCACCTGGCTGTTTGCGTGTCTTCATCACCTGATTAATTCTGTTTAATGATACAGTTTTCGACAATGACCGAAGTGTTTTAAGAGAAGAGTTTGGATCTACGGCGACTAGAATGCTACACGACATCATTGTTGCATGTATATGAGGCTGAATCATGAGATTGATTGATTGATTGATTTTTGGGGTTTAATGTCCCAAAACCACCATATGATTATGAGAGACGCCGTAGTGGAGGGCTAATAAAATTTCGACCACATGAGGTTCTTAAACGTGCGCACAAATCCGAATACACGGGCCTACATTTCCGCCTCCATCGAAAATGCAGCCGCTGCAGGCGGAATTTGATCCCGCCACCTGCAGGACAACAGCCGCCTGTACCTTAGCCTTTAGACCACCGCGGCGGAGCGAATTGTGAGATCAGTTACTCTAACACGCCCTTCAGTATTTTCGGTGATTCGTAATGTTAGGACGCCTACTCTCACGTAATCACAATGATCGAACTGCTTGAATATTACAGGCATCCAGACTCGCTCCCCCATATTTCCTATTTTTATTTTTTTTAAGAAAGTCGGGCAGGTGGTTTCGCTTTTTTACTCAACACCACCATTTATCGGGAGAGAGTTACAAATACCAGTTAAATATTCAGTTGCCTCGGTGAGCTAGGAACGGCCGACTGGTTAAATAAATCTTACTCATTTTTTGAATTTCTCTTGTCAGTTGTTCTGTATGCGTCAAAAGCGGTATCAGGGGAGCAAAGATGGATGGCTAAAATAGTATAAAGCAAAACATGCTGACAGAAGTAAAGGGACGCAAGCGGCCGACATCGCTGAGCGAAGTTGAAAGAGAATTTGAAAGAGTGAGGGAAAGAGAAACAGTGCAGCCGACTGGCAGACCTGCCAGCGCATCTTCTATACTCGTCTGGACGAAAACAAAACTATAGCGGGTCATTTACCGCGATCCTCTCGCAACTATCCGCATGATGAAATCTCCACGCGCGGCGCGGAATGCTCGCTTCGCAACCTGCCAGAAAAAAAAAAAAAGGCTCGCACTGCATCTCACTTTGAGGCGCCCTGCAAAAGAGTCGGAAGCGATGCTTTCTAACCCAATGCGCGCGACGGTGACCTTTTGAGCCAGCATACTTTGCCGTGCTTCTTTATCGCTCGAGAAACGATGATGACTGCGCCGCTCTACGCAACGCTTCGGAGCAGCACCGAGGAAAGAAAGCGGTGAAAGTGAGCACTCTCGTGCAAGATGATGCGTTCAGGGCTGGCCGACCCAGACTCGGGTGCGCCACGCGGCGCTCTTTGGGGACCTTCTATTTTGGTCGGTACGTGTCCTCGAACGTCACGCCGGGGTAGCACGAGAATCTTCGCTCAAGAATAAACGGCACCGCACGCGGAGCCGCACACCTGCCCGTCCGTCGAGATCTGGGAGCACGGCTTGTCGCATTCATACCTTTGCCAATCTCAAACAGCGTGCGACCTGGCATTTGAAGCGTTGTGCCCCACCTTTTCCAGTCTTGAAGGCGGCGACAAACTCCTCAATGTTGCCAATGTGTACAACCTGCTAACCACCGCCCCATAGCACTCTCTCTCTTCGCATTATACATCTCTTAGTTTCTTTTTGATATTATTCACACTCTGCACGCAGCTTGTTTACCCGTGCGGCTCTAAAAGACGTTACTTCCGCATTTTCCCATACTATCTCTCTCAAGCTTGTCAGCGTGTGTTTGTTTTTTGTTCCACGCACTCTTCCTTTCCTAGGAGCAAGAAAGGCGTAGAGTGCTTTCGCGCCTTCAATTCACGTTCTGTGCACTTAGGCGCGCCGGCATGGCAGGGGGCTTTTCTCGCTACGTCACACGGCCCTTGAGAAAACATCACCACGCTTCCTTTCCCGGCTGGCAGCGCGCTGCTCTACAAACAGCCGCAGCTGCAACTGGTAAATGTGTGCAATATTTTCCGTCATCCACGCAGTTGCTTTTGTACCACGTAGTGCATTAGTTGGCTTCGTAGAGATTGGAATAATCTCCCTGTTGATCGACTCTGGAGATAAAAGGGGCGCGCGTTCATCTGATCTGCAAATCGCCGCCTCGTGCCGCTTCTGTCTTGGCCCGAGAACATGACCTCTGGGAGCCGTCGTTTATAGTGCGCAGTCTTTATTGTAGAGTGCTTTCATTCTTTGGCTATTTTTTTTTCGTCACCCTCTTCTTGGTTCTCCACTACTTCCGTCTTTGCGGCCCTCGCTTGAGGCTGCTTCTCGGTGGGAAAGCGCACCACGTGGGTCGTTTGCGTGCGAAGAAGCCGCGGCTGAGTGTTCGCTCGCATTTTCTGGGGTGCGAACGACGCTTCGCACTTGCGTAGGATGCACGACAAAAATTGTCGCCACGTGTGGAAGGGCTAAAGCGCTTGCTGGGACGCCTTTCGACACAACCGCTTGAAAGGAAACCCAAAAGGGGGAAGGCTTCTTATATGGGGCCCCGCGGGTTATTTTCCGGAAAATGAGGTGTGCCTTGAAGCCTCACTGACACTATTTTTTATTTGTTTGTTCCGCTTAACATTGTGGACTTTACATTAGTTTTATTGTTTTTTTCTTCGCTCTGCAGGTCTCGTGATTCTCTCTTGCTCTCAGTGGCGCTTAGCTTCTTACGCGAGTAATGGAAGGGTATTTACTGAGAAGTAGGCCGGCAAGCCCTCCCCTCTTCTTCTTGTCCTTGGCACTTCAGCTCGCTTGTTTTGTTTAAGCAATTTCTATTTTTAAATTTCAGCCACTTATTATATGTTTTTGAAATGTCATCTACCGGAAATATTTCGTGAAGAGTTGGTGAGATAACGGCAGCTGATGTATTGAATAGGTGAAGCGAGAGCTTTTTGCTTAAGAATATTCGGGAAATGAGACATCCCAGATTTGGTTACAGTATTCTGATCTCGCATTATGCTGAATTCTTTAGTTTTTTGTGACCTGTCTGGAGCCGCAGCGCCGATTGCTATTTTGGTCTAGTTATTGTGTAGACGAATCACACACAAAAAAAGCTCTGGGCTGAAAGAACATCCGAAGTCGACTCGCACATTGTGACAGTTCGCAGTTATATTACCTTACACGCATGCGTGGTACACGCTGCTACGAGTGAAGTATATTGTTCTCCCTCTCTTTCCTTCCTGCTTTCTCCCTTCTTTTCCGCCCCTTTCCCTCTTGTGGGGTTGCAAACTGGCTGCAACCTGGTTGATCTCCCTGCCTTAATCGCCCTTTCTCTCTCTCTCTCTATTGGCTATGTATAAATATAGTTTACATTTTATCCTACTCAAGAAGCTCAGAGGGGATTTAGTGAATTGACCTGTAGTTCCCAATAAGATGAAGTGAACGTACAAACACTGACGCAAGATAATAGACCCCGAGAGGTCACTCAACGTGACCGATTAGCTCAACACAAAAATTCCAGACAAGATAACACGGCGTTTATGTTAGTTAGTTTGCTTTTTTCTGTAGTGCCCCAACACAAAGAGTCAAGACAAGATAACGCAGTGTGTATGTTACTTTGATTTTTTTTCTATAGTGTCCATGAATCTGAACTATTTGAACTTTTTGTGCTTCTCACCTTCCCAAAAGGAATATTAGGGCTCTACGTTAAGTAAACACAAGCTCATATTTAAGCGTATATAGACAGGGGAAAATGCCTGATGAGTACCGTTGCGAATGTAAGCATTCAAAAGGCAGGTAAATGAGGTCAAGTCATATCAATAGCTATAAGAACAGAAATCATAAAAACACTGCACATTAAGGCGAAGGTGGTGCACACCAAAAAGAAGCGTGCACAAGGTGCATTTGTTGTGACCTCAAACGTGGGGCACAGTTTGTTGCTTCTCCTTCTACGAGTCCGCTTTGATCGCCTTTTTTACGAGGGCATAATCCTATAAACGCGAGCGTAAACGTTCAGCAGCAACAATCCTGAACGCAAACACGCGGTCGTTTGGGTTCGGTAGAATCTATTAATAGCGACAAGGAGGAACCTATTCTGGAGAAAATCTGTTCTATGGGCCACACTTTCGAAGCTTTAGCAAGCCGTTCATTGTTCCGAGAAAATGAATGACAATGCGATAAAAAATAAAAAGAAAAAAACTGGTGAGGAATGACGTCACATTCATAGTTAATTTCCTAGAAACTCGCTCGAGCCCCTTCCAAAGTTAGACTAACAAGTTATAAATGCCTTGTACGACCAATCCTCGAATACGGCAGTGTAATCTGGAATCCGCATCAAACTTACCTTCTTAACCAGCTGGAGGGAATACAAAATAAAGCGCTCCGATTTGTGTATTCTCAGTATTCTCGAGATGTCAACATAACCGCGCTCCGCAATAGGGCAAGCATTCAAACACTGGCGATCCGGCGACGCATAGCTGCATTAAAGTTTCTTTCTCTGCTTTATCATGACAACATTAACATCAACAAACACGAGTACTAGAAACCACTATATCAGCGCTCCGCCAGAACAAACCACGACAAGAGTATCAGGCCTTTCATCTCCCGTTGCAATTCATTTAAGTATTCCTACTTTCCGTCAGTAATAGAAATATGGAATAACCTGCCACGTGATATAGTGCCCTCAGAATCTCTCGAATTATTCACTACCAATCTTGAAAAGTATTTGGATCAGTAAGTTGCAGCGTTGTAGAATAATGGCGCAACTTTTCATTGAATGTACGTTTTGATTTGTATGCCACTCGATGTTTCAATTATCAGATCTGTGTCTAATATGCACTCTTCCCTGTCAGCCTGTGGTGTTTTTATTCTGTTTTATTTCTTGGTTCTTCGACTAGATATACAGTTGTAATTTGTAAATGTTTAGAGTAGTCTGTACTGTTCATTATTATTTTTCTCGTGTTCACTTTTTTTGTTTACTATTTTTTGTTCTGTGGTCTAATGTGCAGATGACAATCTGTATAATTTCTTCCCACTCCTGTATGAGGCTGTTAAGGCTTACAGTATCAATAAAAAAAATACTTCCTTAGTTTCTTCAACGCAGGAAAGGGGTGTCACCAGTTGCAATAAAAGACAAAAAAGTGAGGTTGTGGGATAATGCATGATTCAATACCTAACGAGATCACAACATAAGAGAGGAGAAATTCATTGGTTGCAGGAACACCGAATGGCACTGTTTCTTTTCCAAGCCTATCCCGCTAAGCATTTACTTCGAGTAAAAACAGAAATCAACGGTCAAGCTAAGCCATATATGTTCTGTAGATATAGAATTGAAACATTGCAGCCGTTATGATATCCGCTAAACAGTTGATTGGATTAAATGAGAGATCACGAGCAGGCAGGAATATTGCGACACCTGGCAGAGCAAATTTGAACTTTGCGTGCTTCTTTACACGTGGCATCTGTGATTCGCTTTTAGGTGTGCATAGAACACTCGGTTAATTAAAAAAACACACCAAAAGACAAGAACGCCGACGTGCTGGTGGTATACTGCCAGATATCTACGTGAAAGATTAGAGTCATTCCCAGAATTCGTTTTTCTATTGTAAGTCTTGTGAAGAAATCGTGATTTTAAAGTGCCCATAAGCTTATCGTAGACACTTACGTCCGTAGTTAGCGTTAGCAGTTGTTCAGTTTTTACGCGCCAAAACCACTATGTCATTGTGAGAGACGTCTAGGGAGACAGAGCCTGAAATTTTGACCCCATGGTATTCTTTAACGTGCAACTAATTGTAAGTACATGCGTCTCTAGCAGTTTCGTCTCCATAGACAATGTAGCCGTCACAGCAGGAATCTCATCCTGCGACATTCGAGTCAGCAGTCTAGCATTATAACCACTAGGCCACCATGACTGGTCGTCACTAATGCAATATTCAGTACAATCCAAAGTAAAAAGTCTGCCATACGTTCCATGTGCCACTGTCTCTTGCGAAGCTCCGGCACCTAAAGATAGAGGCACGGATTTTTAGAACACTGCGAAGGACCTGCGATGTTTCACAGAAGGTCACCAGGGGTAAACGATGCGCCGTCATATCTAGTGCGAGTAAATAGACGACTTGTGCGAAAGACTCCCTGTGAAGCCCCCGTGCGGCGCTATTTTTTGCCACGCATCAGAAGCTAACATGCGTTCGTCTATCACTCATTATTTTTTTTTAATTTTTACTAGCCTGAGTCGAACTTCAAGGCAAAAGCAGCCATGACGACCCGGGCTCTGAGTTGCAGCCAGACAGATCATACTAAAAGACAAAAATAAAAGTTGCGGCTAGATTTAGTGGTTGGGGTTTACACACAAAAAAAACACGATATGATTATAAGGGATGCCGTAGTGGATGGCTTCACGTAATATTTGACCGGCTGGAGTGCCTTAGCGTGAAACTCCATCCTGAGATTTCATGCAGGATACCGTCTCTGGGAGCGAAATATTTGAAAGGGTAAGGAAAAAAGCATAGTAGCATCATATAATTATAGGTATATTACATTGTTATATCAATCTATATTAGCAAAATGCAGCCAAGGTTAGGCAAGAGTTAACTAGCACCAGAGTATAATAATAATAATAATAATAATAATAATAATAATAATAATAATAATAATAATAATAATAATAATAATAATAATAATAATAATAATAATAATAATAATAATAATAATCTTATGAGACTATTTTTTTATAAATAACCAAGTAGCCCCGTGAGGTACATTTTTAATTTAGTTATGTGGTCTTAGGTGATAAATCAAACACAATAGGTTATGACTTGCATTGTAGCGAGGTTCATCGGATTAATTTTGAAAGCCTAAACTTCTTTTCACGTGCTGCTTAATATAGGGGCACGTGTGCTCTATCACAAAAAGGGAGCGGATGTTCTACGTGACAGCTACTATGGTGGGTGGCTTCTGTTATAACAAAAAAAAAACGTAGGTTATTATCAATTGCAGTGAGACAGTGTTTAACGTATGCAGCACAATCTTTGTTTTCCTTCTTCATATCACTATACGAAGAAATAATACCTGCTTTCCATGAAACCATACAAACGTATGTTAATACGACTAGTTTATATAGTGGCTAAACAAGGATGGATGTTCTACTTTTGAGGAATACGAATGAAGCACGAGGTCAGTACTTCAAGAACTCTCAGACTGACCTGTTTTTTTTCGTGTATGTGTATTGCATAGAAGTGCCACTATGCAGTAACAGCCGCTACGTCTACTCAACCAATCGCATAAGACCCCGTCGCTGTCGTCTTAACAACTCAAGCGGCCCCGATATTTATATACAGCGTTCCGCGGTGGCATTTTCTGCTTTCGTATCACTCTTTGCTATAATACTTATGTGGTTATAAAAGGAAAAAGAAGAGAAAAGTGAGCCCCTTAACTGTCTGCATCTGGTGCGAGACCTCAACGGTAGCTCACAAGGGATGGGGGTATGGAGGGATTATAAGGATAGGATTAAAGGTATATATATAGAGAGAGAGATGCGCAAAGACAGCGAGCGAAGAGGGAAGTAAAGAGAAGATAGGAAAGATGAAACACGATCACAGGAGTCCGAGGACGGACCACCACTGCCAAGAGCTCTTGTAGGCAACAGGAGCTGGCGTAGGGCTAATCCAGTCGGCCAAAGCTACGCTGCCGTCAGCGTCGAGGACCGGCGTCAGGAGGTGGCGTAGGACCAACCCAGTCGACCAGAGCTGCGCTGCCGTCGGAGATCGCGAGGGCACAACCAGTCAGCACGGAATCCAGCGAGCGAGTCCTTTGTTATAATACTCCCGCTAGATGTTACGTTCACTGTATCTCCCCCCTCCCCCCCTTTGAAAGTTGTAAACTTCGCCGACGCAGGATGAATCAGCCCGGTATTCTCTCTTCGCCGGTACGAAACGAGAAACGGGACTCGTTTCGATGCCTTGAAAAGAAAATTGACACCACCTGCGGTGGAACAAAATCACGCCCAAACAAAGTTACACGGTGACAACGAAAGTGTGAAGGAACAAAGAAGGAAGGCTTAGCGAGAAACTCATTTGGCGTCGTGTTGCAGGCTTTTGTACTGGGCGGAATCCTTTCGTCAAAGGAAAACGAAGCTCCATTGACTGAAGTTAACGTTTCCAAATGGTCGATTCCAGCTGATGCTTAGTTAAGCCCCGGGGTGGTATCCTTCGGTCGTACTTTATTTGTCAGTAAACGCCGTTGCCTGCTATTTGTATACGTCGTTGCGTCAACGTTTTCACAAACCAAACACTCCTGCGTCTGCATAGTTAGTTTAAAAAAAGTAGACAGTCGGTCATGTAGCAAAACAAATCAATGAGAACCAGTTGTGTGTGGTGAAACTTTCTTTCAATGCTGCGAAGCTATGTTGCCAAAGGGAAGTCGATGCTACATTATGTTTACTCACTTGTTCTTTACGCCACCTCGCAAACATTTGAAACAACTGAAAACAAATTGAATGCTCCTGTCTGGTGACTCGCCCACGACGCACTGTCAACATAGATTCTTTTTTGCTTAAGCTTAGTGGATGGTTAGGTTAAGCAAGCTCTCACAAGCGTGCGCTCTCTGTTTTAAAAGAGATCACGTAATTTTTGAAATAAACATGAAAACATGAAATCACGAAGTAAGAAACTCCTTGAGTTGAAGCGGGACGGGGTTGTAAGAAAAAAAGGAGGGGGGGGGGGGGAGCGATAGGTTGTCGTTTTTCAGAGGTTGTTCTCTTCACGCCGCCTTTTGGCAACGCTCCAGCCACCTCCTGTTGCCAAGTCGGGAACAGCTGCAGCCGATTTCGGAGCTTGCCAGTGGATAATGAGGCAATGAACCGTGAGACCAAGCAACCAATAACAACAGAAAAAAAACATATGTAGAAAGGATTGGTGAGGCAAGAGGTCACAGCTAAGATTTTTTTATCAAGCCCCCACCTCCCCCTCCTCCACTCTTCTACATATGTTGCTTTTTCGGAACTTTATCTCACCCTCAACCTTAATTGAATGGGCAGGCTTTTATTAGGAGATAACTTAGGAAGTGGTTGTCATAAATAGTATTCGTTCATTCATCCATGAGGGAGGGCGCATTGGCTGCGTTCGACAAAGGTAAAGTTTTGTCAAAAGCTAAATATCGGCAGTAGTGGTGCGCGAACATTACGTTCTTTATTAATCCAAGGACCCATAGCGGTGCTTAATCTCGACCTATAAACTGGCATTCGAAATAGCTACTTGAACTTTGCGACAACATGAGTGCGCAATTTTCTTCGCATTATGCAAGCAATGACCTCTGATCTAGGTGTACAGTGATTACAGATCGTAAAAGAGAGAGAGAAAGAGAGAGAGACCGGGCCAAGTAATGCGCGTACTTGCGTTTCTAGCGCGTATAGTTCGTGTAATACCGGTACAATTATGAGTCTAAAAATTACACTGGATCTAACCTTTAGCGGAACCGCACCGCGTTGGGCTACTATAGGTTGCCGTTCATACTTTAAAAGTTCAACCGCGCTAAACGAAACAATGACACGAAAAAAGTGATGTCTGCGTCCTTGTTACTTTTAGCGAATTCAAACCTTCGAGGAGTAAACTTTATGGGCTGTATTTGCACCGACACAACTCAGGTGTCCTGAGCAATCACTCGTAACCATTATTATACTGAAAAACAATAAAACATATGTAATTTTAACACGCGAGCACCATTCAGAATTAGCTCCACCACAGTGATCTAGTGGCTAAGGTACTCGACTGCTGACCCGTAGGTCACGGGATTGAATGCCGGCTGTGGCGGCTCCATTTTTGATGGAGGCGCAAATGCTGTAGGCCCGTATGCGCAGATTTGGGCACACAATAAAAAAACGCAGCTTAACAAAATTTCTGGACCCCTTCAGTACGGCATCTCTCATAATCATATGGTGATTTTCGGACGTTAAACCCTACATATCAATAATTCAGAATTAGTGCTTGAAAGCGCGAGGGAATCTGCAGCATTGCACGACAACGAGCTTTTGTATGGCTACGACGGATGGGAGCAGAAGCACACACCGATGTGTTCTCGCATGTTCACGTTCTTTCTTCGCTATTGCTATCTCATTTTGTTGGACGCATGTTGCGAACACCAAGATTACAGCAAACACGACAGGACAATTTCGACGTGGCTGCGCTAGGTGGAGAGAGTAATAACTTCACTACCCCGCTTATTACGCGGCAAAGTAAAAAGTGGTGGAAGTGACCTATATATACGTTGTATATATCAGACGTGATGCTGTCGAAGCTATGCAGAAAGTTCGGCCAGCAAAATCTCTAAACCCAGGCTGCTCACGCTTAAATTTAGTTGTCGAGAACGTGGCCTCCATGATGCCTTCCTGCATCGCGCTAGCGGAAATAATTATTTTTCTATGAATTATATGCAAAATTATTTCATTTTAAAGAACTTCTTAATAATAAATACTTCAGGTAAATGACGGTGATGTGAGTACCGGTGCTCAGTTTTTACGTCAATTCGATGACGTTTTGTGCTCTGGGGCACTGCGAAGCCGATGGGTGTCGGCCCCAAAACTCCCATTCATCGGCGACGGCATGCAACATCGCTTGCGCAGGCATCACCACCGAGGCAAAGCTGCCTTGCGGGAGGCGAAAACGGGCCACGTGCACTTCAGTGCTTACACAAAGTTATGAGATTTAGAAATCATTGTTAGCGTTCCTCCAAAACCGAAAGAGACGGATCAGCACAAAGCTTTCACCGAGGCAGGCTAAATGCTCAATTCTAGCCGAGGCTATAGAATACACTATAGGTTGCAAGACTTCGTGTCACAAAAGTTATGCCTAAAGCAGTGCATAAAAATGTAGGCTCCCTGGACGGCCTTGCCTTTTTTTTGCGCTTTGAAGGGCCACTCACCAGGCTCCCAAAATACGAAAAAAGCACAATATTCTTTCCTGATATATCTCGTCCTTCTTGGCGCACTACTGTGACGTAGACAGTAGCACAAGCAGCGACAACAGAGTGCAGCCGAGAGGCGTGAAATCCTAGTAGGCTCGACCTCTTAGTGCTGATATTGTTCACGTGCATTCAAAAACTAAGGGGCGAGGAGGATGCACCGTGTGTATGAAGGAGAGGAGAAAATCACCCCCTCGTCATTAAACGCGGGGTGGTGAGTGGCCCTTTAACGGAGGCAGATCAAAGGAAAATTACAAAGTTGTTTTCAAAACGAATTGCATACCACACGTTTGACCTCATTTCTGATGTCCCGAATGCTGCTTTGTACTCTAGTAATTACTCAGTTTAGTGAACTTTAAAACAAAGTGAGCTATTTCTGTGCGTTCAATGTGGTTCATTCAAATGAGAGCTCACTGTATATGATGCAGAGAAAAAGAGAAAGAGAAAGAAAACGCACTGTGAAGGGTGAGTCATGATGTAAAAAAAAAGAATAACAAAGCGTGACTTTCACCTTCGTTAAGATGGAATCTGTTAACTACTTTCTATTTCTTTTTTTTAATAAATGTACATAAAGAGAGGTTGGTGCCAAAGCATGGCGCCGGCTACTCCTCTTCTCTTGCACAAAAGTCGACATAGCATATTTTGTAGCAAACACAATGCTATATATGTATGTGCATCGCACAACGCTTACACAATGAGTCCACGTTTTTCAACACTGAATGTCCACACCACACAGAAATGTGTCCACACTACATAGAAATGTGCTTCCTTATTTCCCTTTATTTTCTGCGTCGTAGTGACTCTTCGCCGCACAGCAACGGGCCGTCAGCGTTCGGCCAGGGGTGTCGGCGTTTACTGCCCGTTCCAGGACAAGAAACGGCCGCCGCACCCGTCGTGACGACCCACTCGTCGCTGTTTTCCCAGTCTCCCCTTGTTCTCCCAGTCTCCCCTTGGATCTCGCTCTGTACGAGACCGCACACATTCCCGCGCGGTATGTGGTGAGCACAGCGCCCGGCCCCGACGGGTCCTGGCATCGCGCTCGTCCTGGAATCTCATCAAGGGGTGGCCCCGCCGAAGTCCGCGCAGCACGCTGGCAATGTTGCCTCGCTAAAACCGTGCAGCGCTGAGCAGCTATCGTGCCGCCCACTGACAAGAGGACGGCGTTTAATACACGCTCATCGCTGCATTGTGTACCTCGGCGACAATTTGCGCGTGCATTGGCACATTGGCTCGCCTTTCGAAAGAAAAGTAGCAGTAGGAACGCGACTTTCAGTTTTGTCGTGGAGCTGGCCTTATTTGAAGTTGAAGTTCCAGAACGCCATTCGAAAGCCTCTGCGCACAGGGCACCATTTACAAGTTACTCGTCCCCGCGGCCACACTGCGACTTTTTCTGAATCTTTCTTTTGTCGATCATCAGCTGACTGGAACAGCCTGCCCCGCGATATCGTCGAAATCATCTGCTTATCTTCATTTTCTGGTAAAATAAAACTTGGTATGTCTCAATAAATGCATTGTAGCCACCATCCTGTACATGCATCGTAGCCACTATCCTCTATGTAATCACTGTTTCGTATGTAGCCACTATTATGTTAACGCCACCCCTTATGCAATACCTCCCTGCGAGGTCTTTAAGGAAAATAAAGTAAAGTGAAGAAAGTCCCTGTGACGTCATCAAGTGTCATGCACACGATGAGAATGGTGGGCCTGAGTTTTGGTGCCTACAAAACACTGTACACTATTTGTGCCTTCAATAAAAACCAAAAAAGAAAAAAAAGACTACCTCGCTCATCTCTGGGAAGTGTTTCCTCTATTCAACTCTCTTATACAGTATCTGTCCACATTTTCTGCCTCAACAGCTGGGCCGCCCTACCCTCTAGCGTACAAGGCGTCAAGACTAGGAGGTTTGTCGTGTAGGTAAAATCTAGACGCGTCAAGAGGAAAGAAAATGAGGAAGACGAGAAACATGGTGAGCAGCGCAGTTCTCTCGGAGAGGCGCTTTACGGCTTGCCTTCGGAGTGCAGCCCCTTTTTATATGTGCTCGCTCAGCAGCATACTCGCGGAGCAGAGTGGTTTTCTCGCTGGCACTGTCGAGCGAAACGAGAACGCACGTGGAGCGTGTTCGAGTTTGATGCAGCTCGCGGAACCTCCGGAAGAAGCGACCCTAGTACGCGCTTGTACAAGTTGCAGCCCCACGAGAACACACTCGTAGACTCGTTATGCAGAGCAGAAAGCTCTCGACTCACCTTCGTACGTCTGCCTTACGCTGCACACGCGCTGGGGGCATATCTTTTTCTTTAAAGTTCGTTCTCATGCATGGCCTAAAGCCATGGTTAAAGAGCTACAGTGGAATCTTCTGAGCATTCGAAGAAGGCTCGTCTGAGAGCACGGAATTAAATGGCACCGAGCTTTCGCATGCAATGTTTACGCGAGTGCCTAGCTACCATCGCGTGCGGCAAACTACGTTGCAGGGCACGAATAATTCCTTTCTAATGCTGTTTTGGAAGGGCGTACTGAAAGAGAAAAATAGAGCAAGCGTGGTCACCACTTCGGGCGGAAGACCTAGGAGATAGTTCTCGAAAACTGCCTAACTTGGTTGCTTGGCCGAGTCGGTACGACATGATTCACATAAAAAAACAGCGCCAATAGCGAGGGACCAGAAAAGAAGGAGACAGACAGCGGCACTGTCTCCTTCTTTTCTCGTCCCTCGTTATTGCCGCTGTTTTTTACGTGAATCATCTCGAAAAATGTCACAAGTGCTGTTTTATGCATTGAAGAAGAATGAAGCAAGTTGCTGCGAGTCATTCGCAGGTAACTTGCACAAAGAGTCCTGTTAAGTGGGAAGTGGAGAAACCGCTGTCAATCGGACACACTTTTACATTTACCTCCGATTTTGGCACGAGAGAAGCACACCGCGCAAACTTTAGCTGTGATGTTCATGCTTTGGCGTATATCCCCGAGAAATATGGCTCAATCAGAACGATCTGATATTGCTATTTACGTAAATTGTAAAAGTTGTACAAAATAATATGTATTTTAAAGTGCTTATAAAGAGATACATGTAGTTACAAGAATCAGCATGATAAATTGTCAGCTTTCGAAACAGACTCAACATTTACACATCGATTTTGTAAGCGACCAGTGCAAGACCTGCCAAAGCGAAAACTCGGACGTTACATAAGACTTCACGAAACTTATTGGAAGATGTATGATTTTTGTTATGCTTGATCTTTTGTTATAAAAAATTGTAACGTACTAGGGTTATGTTAGTTATAAGCATAAATTCCAAAGAAAACTGGGCGTGCCCTGCAACATATAAGGTCGCAAAAGCTACGAACACATTGAATAGCTGCTAACTTTATCAGTGCCTCGTTGACTCTTTGAATGAAACTGCAACTTTTTCTAAAATTTTTCTGTACCTACGTAATCGGGATGAATGACTGCGATTGGCTTTATTTAAAGTACATCTTTATAACACGCGTACGTATAAGCAGCCGATACGAAGCTCCTGTACAATACACGGCTAGACAGCCATCGACATCACCAGTTTGCCCAAAGCTGATAATGACGACTTTGATCAAGTGTCCAGCTTTGATATGTTAAAGAAATTATTTATTTCGCCGAGAAGTCTCTAGATTCTGAGACCGCTGTATCACAGGTAAACAAAGAAACGCAGTCCACCTTTCTTTCTTTCGTTTTTTCTTTCTTTCTTTCTTTCTTTCTTTCTTTCTTTTCTTTCTTTCTTTCTTTCTTTCTTTCTTTCTTTCTTTCTTTCTTTCTTTCTTTCTTTCTTTCTTCCTTTCTTTCTTTCTTCTTTTCCTTTCTTTCTTAACTTCCTAAAGCGGGTGGTCTTTGCTTAAATTGGCAGGCGGGAATGGCCATGAGGCGGAGTTCTCCATATTTCAACGTCGGGCCAGTGCTTATCTAAAGAGTTCCTTATCATCGTATAAGTAATACTTTTACATTATTTCTTGAAGGCTTATTCGTTCGTTCACGAAGGTTTGTCATAACTAAAACCCAGAAGTGGTTGCTTGCGATAGAACGTTCTCAGAATTATACTAATCACGCGAAGTGGGTTGCAGTGACCTAATCTTCCCAATATTTGCCGTAGCTCACAGAAGCAGATGTGCGCAAAAATGTTACACACATTGAAGATTTCCCCTCGTAATGAGAGACACATCAGAGAATGCACACGATAGCCTGTGACTGTCTCGTGTGCATGAAGATAAAGAAATTTTCTTCCAGGAAGAACGTTCCAACTGCAGAATACAAGCCAAAAGGAAACATATGCAAGAGAAATAAATGGTGGTATTAACTGAGCCAGTGTGATTGTATTTGTGACGGTCCTAAGTTCTACTTGCGCTAGATGCGGGGACATTGTTAATGGCTTTATTATCGGCACTATATTATTATTATTATTATTATTATTATTATTATTATTATTATTATTATTATTATTATTATTATTATTATTATTATTATTATTATTATAACTTTGCAGAGAGGGAAGAAGGCGTTGTGAATGGGAATTTTGCTTCTTTGTAACTATTATTGTGAACACGCCTTAATTGTTTCTTCGTGATGTGGAAGTGAGGCAGAAAGATTGCCGTTCCAAACTGCTAGCTTGTCGATAGTTATAGCGCGAGAACAAAACGACGACACAGAGACAAGAAGGACACGAAAGACACGAGCGCTCGTGTCTTTCGTGTCCTTCTTGTCTCTGTGTCGTCGTTTTGTTCTCGCGCTATAACTATCGTCATGCCATACCAACTAGCCCAAGCTGCCACACTTCTATGCTAGCTTGTGTTTAACTCTGCGAGCCTCAGAGGACCATTACTTATTCCCTGTTTCGAGAACATCCCAGAGTTGGTCTTCACTTAGCAATGAAATAACGACTCTCGCCACGTGAATCGCCGCCAGCTGCCTGCGAAAAGTGTTTCCCACGGGAGACTATTAGCTGGCCGCCTCGACGCTGGCCATCTCAGGGACGAAAGTGAACTAGATACAAAAGGAATGCCCACCCCAGCAACGCAAACTCCGTACCTGCCATAAAGGATTTAACATGCGTGTATTCGTTCCTGAGCAAGAGAATCAATGTAGCCCCAGAATATCGCACCCCCTATATAGCGAGCGCACCCAACGAATAACGGTACTCGCAAGGCACAGGCTTCTCGTAATGCGCACAAGCCTGAGCACTCAGCTAGATTTATCCTCATCTCGTATACTGCACCTTGCTAGAGTTGCGTTCAGTGAGGACAAGACCGTTGCGCATGAAAGTAGGTGGCTCCATGTGCTTGCATAACTGAACTTGCTATCAGGACCTACTCTATACATTGCTTTCTCGCTGTTGGCTGCAAAAATACAGTTATTTATGGTATTGTCTGTAATTGCATAGCACAAAATTATCTTTCTGAATCTTACCTGTCACTCTCCTTTCTCAGTATCCTCGAGTGTCCGGTGCGCAGTATCATTCAGAATGGCTAAGGTTAGTTCACCTGAATTATTACGTTTCTCTTTTGTTCTTCTTACTTCATTTGTTTGGAGGGAGCTTTAGGAACGAATGAAGGTACATTGGAGGCGTAAACCCAATCAATCGCGTAGCATCTCTGTGTAACTGTGACTGAGAACCTGTTTGATGTGCCCAACAACAAATACTGAAGAATGTTGCAAGGTTCCTTACTTAGCTTTACTCATTGCTTTCGTTTTGCTATATTTAGTGCCGCTTTGTACGTGTCCAAAGCGCGAACGTTAATATATTCCTGTGAGTGCTCACCTCAACAAGGCAGCATCTATTGCGGGTAGAATTAAAACAGTTAGAAACAAATGAAAGAAAGTGCCAAAATCAGGCTATGTTATTGATGCATTTCATTCATTATTTTCTATAAATTATCGGCTTTGTTATAAGGTAATTTATATCCAACAATTAAGATATTAAAAGCACTCACCAAATAGCAAGCGCACGGCTGCTGTGCTTAGAGAGCGTGTCAACTGCATCGTATATGCGCTGCACGGATGCACGCTTGGTATTTCGGGCTCGCAAGCCACAATGTACTGTTCATTTGATACAGGAAAAAAAAATAACCTAGCGGCTACTACGCCGTTTGTGACTTCCGCCAGAAGCGAGCATCCGTCCCTTATCTCCGTGAAAAATAGAGCGGCCTGGCGACCCGCAGCAAGCCGCCATTCGGCGCTGTATCTACTTCGGCCGATGGCAGCCCTCCTTGGGACGCCCTTGCTGTGCGTCTACAAGCCACGGCACAGAAGAGGCTAGGCGATGGTCAAGAAGGCAGCCACAAGACAGACGCACGGTTCCCCAGCTCGGCTGTCCGTGAAAGGTTGGAGAAGAAGGGTTGCAGGCCGCGTACGGTGGCCGATCTCTTTCCGCCTGGCGCCGTAAGGGCGCAATTCGTCAACGGTCGCAGCTTCTTCTGTCCCGGCATGCCTTGGCGTCTGTGTTCCGAGGCTCCTTGACGGCGTCATTTGTGGGTTTTTCGTCCGCCCGCGTCTCACCTTTTGCTTTTCGGGCGGCTTTCTTTTTTTGCTCGGGCTCTGCGGCTCCTTGTTTCGTCTTCTCTGTAGCGATCGAAAACATTACTTCAATTTTTTTCCCCCTCAGATCTGTTCGACCAGGTAGCGATCTTTCTTCTGTGCGTGAAGGCTTCCCCCTTTCGGCTCATCAGCCACGCACGAAGCGCACGCTACGTCGCACCCAGATACGTTTGGGTTACGCCTGCTGCGCCGAGCTGAGCTTTCATCGAATTTCAGCTTTGGTGCTTTTGTGCCTTTTATTCTAACTATGACGCTGGAAATAGTGTAGCTACATTGATCTGACAGCAGCAGAAATAAATAGAGAATGTTTTCGACAAGGGGCACTTCTCTGCGCAACCTGATACATTTTTCAGGATAGGCGATCGCTCATTCAGTTGAAGTACGACGTGGACGCATTCGTATAATTTAATTTATCGCTGTATTTATTTCATGAGGCTTTACTTCCGGTGTTAATATTAGGGACGTGAACGATACTAGAAGGAAGTGCTCCGGAATAGTTATGGCCACCCCGCTCTGTTCTAAAAGCACCCGTAAGTCTCATGAATAGACAGGCTTTACGTAATACCTTCTTTTATCATTGCAACATGGTCGCCAAATCCAGTAATATCGAACCGATCTTCACGTGCTAAGCAGTGAAATGCATCGGCTGCTCATTTGATTGGTGAAGCGTGTAGTGAACTGGGAGAGCTCATCTATTGCGGTAACGTCAGGTAGCGAGAGTCAGGTGTATCACACGCTCTCCTACAGTACTAGAAACAAATAAACATGTATGATAAGTGCTTACTGCCACCTGAAGGTTTATTTGTTTATAGACATGTACAGAAAGAAAGCAGATAAATACACAAGGAAAAAAATGCGATGTGAAAAAAAAACGCGCAAAATCGTTCGCCGAATCCGTGCTCTTTGTCCAACGACGCACTGCTGTGCCTTGATAATATAAAAAAAAAAACAATCCTAACTTGCTCAAATCCCTACTTTTCTAAGTCATGCGAAGCGCACGTTCAAGACCAATGTTTGCATCCCGTGCACTGTCATTCGGACAGGGAAACTAATTAAATTAGAACAAGCGTCGCCCTCTGGGAAACGACAAGTGGTCGAGGGGTCGAAGATAATCTAAGCACAGTCATAGGGAGAACACTGGACGGACGCCAGAAAGTGGGCCGTACGCGGATTGTGAGATAGGGGTCAAATGAAAGAAGGGGACCAGCGGGGGAGGCCTTCGAAGCAAATGAGAGTTTTCGTGCCACACGCTGTTCTACACGATCATGATGAGATCTGAGAAGAGAGAACGAAAAAAAAGTGAAGATAGAGTTCTGAAAACAAAAGGGGTTGAGAAAGAACAAAGGAACACAAAAGACCAACAACGGCCAGGCGACGGGTCGTAAGCGAAAAAGTCGGAGGCACTGTTAAGCAATTTATCTCGTGCGCCCAGCGGTATCTCGGTGGCATTGGGCTCTTTCAATTCCCCGTTTGCGTCCGTTTTAGTGGGTCTCTCTTCCCCCATTTTCTCTCCGCCCTCATTTCTTTTATTTTCTCTTCCTGCTCCACGTCTTTTGCATTGGCGCGTTAATTTTCGCGCTCCACAGCGGGGCATTGCGGCTGGTTTGATTGGAGTTGTGCCTGCGAGTCGAGTTGAAATAGATTGCGTTCTGACACGTCGCGTTGTGTTTTGTCTCTTGTTAAATCTAGCCTCTTCCTAACCAGCGACCACGATATAGGACAAAACTTCAAAAAAAAACTTGAAAAAACCCGCACAGACAACCAAGAAGCCGGATGGAGCATTTTACTTTTTGTTAAATACCAGAACGCTAGCCCGAAAAGTTGATGTCAGGAACTCTCTCGCTATTCGATACGTCTATTTTTTCTGTGTGTTTGTTGACTGGTGGTTCTTCCTAAATCAGAAAATGAAACGAAAATTACAATATATGCGGGATGGAGACCGGGTGATTGCGGAGAATTCAAAGGATGGCAAATCCTGATGGTTCGCTTTTGATCATTCGTGCTTCACGGTACGACCACTTTTATCACTGGCCGACTCACACATTCGTCAGGGGGCACAGCACGCATTTCTCTCGCTCCCACTGACGTCATGGGCACTGCATCAGGAGCACTTCACAACGCAAAGCTTTTCAAGGCGAGGGGACGTGGCACGTATCTGTTGGCTTTGATTCTCGAAGTTATTGGGCATGGGTATACCGCTGGACGTAGAAAATAAGGGACAACAATGCGTTATGTTAGGAAGAAGCAAAAAAAAAAGAGGTGGCCGCTTCTCTAAAGACAAGCGCACCGCTCATCGGCATTAATACTTGTTCTGTGATTATATACTTTTTTATTTTTTATTTGGAATATCTGTGTCTCTGAACAATCGATCAAATCTGAGTGAGTCCGTATACGAGGGGCGTTCATTAAGTTTGTGTCATTTGTGTGATGTATTCCTAAAAGGACTACAAGATATGCATCAAAATGAGTGTGCGTCTGTGTAGCTTTAGCTCAATATAAAGCTTTTGTTCAATACAATGCCACGCAGGCGCAAAAATACAAAAAGTGGCAACACCCGTCAGGAAAGACCGACTCACTCAGAATAGGTTACAGTGACTTATGCAGCCTCCCTACGCTAGAAATTTCGGCTCACCAGCAGCTCCAAGAAGAGGCATTGGCCCCACGCACTGCATTCCTCTGATCTCGCACCACGTGACTTCTTCCTTGTATGAGAGAACACTGCGCGAAACATTTTCGCGACCACGAGGAAGTCATCACTTAAGTCAAACTCTTCCTAAACTCTCAAAAGGAAGAATTATACTGCAATAGAGTTTACGGCAGTTCGTGCACCGCTAATAGAAGTGCGTGATGTTGGGAGGAGGTTATGGACACAGATACTTAACGTACACTCATATTTTGTCTCTTTTCTTGTCTTTCTTCATGCCGATAATGCAAAGTAATAATACTCCGGCGGGCGATAATACGCCTGCCGTAGTAATAGGTGCAGGACCAGCGCACAGACATGAATTAACTATGAAAAATATCCATGACGCTTACTCTGGTGTATGTTAATTATTTGTGTTGTTTTTATAACCTCACGAATTCAACCAGGAATACCAGCAATAAATTGCCCAAATGCAGTACTAACCAAGCGGATGAAGGTTAGTACTGCATTGGGATGAAGGCACTAACCTAGCGGATGAAGCGAAGGCTGGCATTTACCACTGTAGACCTGATCTCCGACCGTTATAACCCCTATACCAGAAGCAGTCACGCAAGGCGCCCTCCAGTCGACTACATGGTGAGAGAGACGTAGGCGAATTAGCCCCAATCATGCTCTTCGGAAGGTCTTATTCTTGGGCTTGTTGAGCGTCTGTTAGCCGGCCTAATTACCACTCGAGAGACGAACGCCGCTGTAAGAAGGCGGTCGCCTGCTTTCTCTACCACTCGGGTGGGTCATGTTTGTGGATTCTCTCGTCATACTTGTTACCTTTTACTACGTTGCACATGTCAGTTAGTGGCTGGTGAATTACACTGCACAATGAGGCAGTCTTTAATGTAAGAATTCTTCTTTTAATAATAATAATAATAATAATAATAATAATAATAATAATAATAATAATAATAATAATAATAATAATAATAATAATAATAATAATAATAATAATAATAATAATATAATAATAATATATATATAATTATTATTATTATTATTATTATTATTATTATTATTATTATTATTATTATTATTATTATTATTATTATTATTATTATTATTATTATTATTATTATTATTATTGTGGGGTTTTACTTCAATAAACTACACTGTGATTAGAGAGACGCTGTCGGGGAGACTCCAGAGCTTCCGACCATCGGGAATTTCTTAAGGAGTTCTTAAATCTTACAATACGGGCCACTGGCACTTCACCTCCATAGAAAGGTTGCCGTCGTGGCAGGAATCCGATACCGCCACCTGCCGATCATTAGTCGAACTCTATATAACTACTGGGCCACCATGGCGCGTGTATTGGCACAATAAAACACTACCAGCTACTTTTGCGGCCAATTGTACAACAGTTATTCAATTTTCTTTAAGTAGCGCGTGCATAAGAAAGCTATAAAGAGAAGAAAGACTCTGAAAGCTGACGCTATAAGAAGCACTGCACCTGCTTACTTTTCAAGCGAATAACATACACAGAAAAATTAGTGACGAATGAAAGAAGCGAACAAAATTGAAAATCATATTGATAAAAAATTTTTTTTTAATTGTGACTATAGTGAGAACTGATGATTCTTCTTCTCGCGTCATCTTTTGTTTTTTTCTTTCACTCTGGTCCTTTGAAAGATATCTTCATATTGCACGGGCCCTATACGATGCATCACGCCATGTCTCTCGTCGTGACTATACGACTCACTTTGTGTTCGTACTTCCTGTTTTTCTAAAGACTCGAGGGACTGCATTCATTGAACCGGGAAGACTTGGAAGGCGACGAAAAGTTCATGCATAAGACGCTCGGCCGGTCGGGCCCCTAAACTCTGTGGCGGCCGCCGCTGATGGCGAGATTATTCAATAGACCCCGGGAAAGGGCAAGCCGGCAATAGTTGCCAATAAAGAAAGCAACGCGCTCTAATGCGACGAGCGGGACCGGCCCAGAGAGACGGGGCGAGGAAATCAATTGGTGCTCGGGGCGAAACAAAAGCCACCGCCTTTCGTAATGGCTGCCGCCGGCGCGCACAGATTGCAAGACACGACGCTTGCGCTGCCATCAATGTGCCGTCCAGCTATCCAGCGTGCGGTCTTTGTGTGTTCCCACGGATTGGTCGCTCCGTGAAAGAAAAAAGAAAATCTCTCGTACCCAAGAGCACCACTTCGCATGTTGTCTTTCCGTTTTGTAGATAGGTATTTTGGATATTACATTGTTTTTAAGCTCATTTCCAACGCTTCGTGACCTTGCAAGTCATTGTGTACGATCGCCGAACTTTTAAAAGTTGGCGCAGTGGTCGTGCTATTTGAGCGCGTTATTCACCGGGTGAAATGGCTCGGAAAGCTATCAGGCTAATGAAGTTGAAAATAAAATAAACAAAATATAGCAGCATCTTAGGGGGTGCTTCATTAAGAAAGGAGAAAAAAGGATAGCACATTTAAACTATTGCGAGGTTTTTGCGATGGTTCATCGCATAAAAGTTCTCTCCACTAACTGTCGGGCAGTATGAGCTTGAGGGAAAAATGACGAGCCATTTTCTCTAATGGCATGTCGGGGATCATGATGCGTCATTTTCCAGCGTTTCTCTGTGGATGCAGCCGCCACCGCTGACAAGAAACTGTCCACCACGCTGCGTTAGTTACCGTGCGAACGCGCTCGTGTTCGTGGTCATGGTGCTGAGAAGACTTGACTCAGCTAATTGAAGCTCTCATCTCTAGGGCCGCAATTGGAGCGTTAAGCTGACTTGACAGGTATGCTGCCCCTTTGACTCTGCTCCGCAAACTGCCCGTGAAGTGCAACGTGTCGGCGAGGTTCGATGCACTTAGTGGCTTGGTCAATGTCGGGGAGCTCCGTCACCGCTTCTAATTAGAAAAAAAAACAGATGTTTAAAACTGTTTCGTTTTCTTTCAGCCGTTTCTGTGGTTCGTGGTTGGCTGTGGTGGGAGTTGAACTATGTACTAATGCCAAGAGCAGAATGTAATTTCTCAGTGTGCTCGCCTCCAAACCTCGACAAGCGTAACTATTTTAGACACATGTACTCTCATTCGCAAGCTTTGACAAACCTGAAGGTTACGTTTGCACTTGTGGAGCTCTGAAAAATGCAACAGTTCTTATTTTCTCATCAAATGTACAATTTTAGCACACATCAGAGATGCTTCTATTGCCTGACTCAATTCTGCATTCCAATTCACAGAGCAACATTTCAGCGAGGATAGCATTTGATTAGTATACTGCACCGCATGAATCGAATGGTGCTTTTGAAGGTAATCAGTTTTTTTTTTCGAACTACCCGTGGTTGTTCAGACCATATGTACTGGGTTTGGCTGTGGTTTTGCATATATATAGTGACTAGCTTTTAAAAGAAACTGGTTAAGTGCGTAGCGATATTACCGAACTCTAGAGCCCCAACCCTAAGGCTCGACGTTAAAATAATTAGTCCCCGAATGTTTGAATTATGGTTAATTCTTCAATAGATAATTTCAGAACCGTGTACCCAGGATTTATTTTTCTTTGAAACGGACGTTATTTTTAAAGAAAAACGGCCGTAGTTCTAATACAAGTAGATGTTTCCGTTTTATGCATGCGCACCGGCGACTACCATAATTGGCTGTGTTCCTAAAGCTCCAAGTACCACTCTTACATCTCTCTAATGTCGGTTCGTCCTTTGTATCTCCAAAGTCAATTCTGTTTGTCTGGCACATTATAAGTTGGCTGCGTAGTGCGGAAGTGAAACGTCGCAAGTCACGTGACTTGTGATTCAACACATCGTAAATGACACTTCTACTCGCTCTGGAAGCTCCAGTATGGTTTCCGAAGGCCGCTCATCTTTTATGTTTAGAGCAAGTTTTCTGTTATGTATAAATGCATTTTTCTGCCTCGCGTGCTCATGAAAGCTTTGGACATGCTATAAGTTCAACATACTTATTTGTAGCCTCTTCTAATATCAGCTTGTATTTATCATCTGCATAACCCATGTTACGATAAATTCAGGATAAAGGAAACCCCAGCACGTTTACCACTTGAAATGGAGGTTTTGTACGTCGAGCCAGTTTATGCGTTGCTTTGTGCAAGGCGCTTTGCGAGGCAGGTCTGGCTACTAGCAAGCGCGAGCGACAACCACGGTCACCAATCGTCATCGTCCTCATTTCTGACAGCAGAGCGTCTGTCATTCGCATACAGTACAAACTGTATTCGGAACTTCAGGGTACCATGGTGCCGCTGAGCGGCGGTGGCTGGAAGCTCTGTTGACATGATTGAAGTTTTGAACCTGCTTCAAACAGCAGACGCTGCTTGTAGTTTTCACGCGTCTGTGGTCATTTTTCAACATTGTGAACGGTCTCGATGTTACCATAACCCTTTGATTTTCTCCAGTTAAAAGGAAAGTAGAAAGAAAAAGAAAAAGCGGACTGATTTAACGGTGAGCCTCAACGCTCAGCGAGAAAAATTGAGCGTCCCGTTCGAGTTAGCGCCCCAAAAAGACACCAAGGGTTAAAAGGGTTAAGTTTAGCAGGCGAATAGCCAAAGCCCGTGAATGTATGCAGCACCCATTTTATGCACGAGCACAGCAACTTCTAGGTTGGCGATTCTTGCGCTTAGTTCGTCTGCTCGACACGATACAATTTTCCGCCTATTTATCTTCCCGATATGCTACCCAAAATTTATTTACTTAATATGGTATGTTAGCGGTCCTCTACTTTCTCAAAAGCATAAATTCAAGGGTCACCGAAGCCCGAAAAATTGCAGTCTTCGCGAAAAGCGTACTTTCCGGGATCGTCTGTTGCGGGGCGATCATTGGGCGATCATCTCAATGACCGCCATGTTGGATGTATAGTTGCGCCACCAAATGTTTGTGAAAGTTACGAATAAACCATGCTAGCAGATCAAAATGTGGCATCATGTTTCAAGTTATGATGGCTAATTATATAGCGACTAAGAATATATTGTCATACAGCGATAAAAACCAAAGACGGGAATTAGACACGACATATTTCTCGAACTTGGCTCGTGTACTTAAGTAGACACCTTTACGATCTCGCTGACATATAATTTCTAATTTCTACATATTACCCTAAAATTTGCGTCCAGTTCGCCAACTTGCTTGCACAAGCGCGCTTATGTCGAACAAAAAAACGGAGACATGAAAAAATGAACAGAAACAATTGTCTGTTAAAAAGTCCTCCAAACGTCCCTAATATTCATCTGAAACCAAATTGTTAAATTAATATGCTGCGATACAAAGCAACATTTACGGCTGCGTAGGCGATACCAACAAGCGCAAGCAATTTATTAGCGATCATATGGTTGTATGTTGCACACACGCATGTCGAGGCAAATGTAGTGGCCTCCTATAATCTCCGACATTTTTCCTGTTACGCTGCCGCAATCTTAGACCCGATGTCTCGACCCCCCCCTTCCCCCCACACATGCAGCACTTAATACATCTTCACTTACACACCCATGCTTTTCACTTGAAACATAAGAGACCAACCAGTGCTTACACATCAAACCATTCATAGTGAACGGAGTAGATAAAAGGAAAGATTGTCCCGCCGATTCATGCAGGCTCCAAGAGCCCACGTGAGGCTGACGAGAGACAGGAGCGCATAACAAATAGTGTGGTCGACATCCTTCCCTCTGCGTGGATTGAGTTCGTTTGAGAAAACTGGCTGGTCGATGAGGCACGCTAAGCAGGTTAGAACGGTAAGAGCGAGCCACGTTGCTCCTGCAGCGATGGAGAGATCGGCGCCACCTCGAGACCGCCGAGTCGTTTTATCGTTTCCTGAAGCGAAAAATTGGGGAAGAAAAGGCGGCGGAAAGGCGATATTCGCTGCACGGCGATCTTCTTCCTTCCTCGTTCTACCGTGTGTGTGTGTTTTTCCCGAATTCCTCGTATTTCTCATTTTGCTTTCTTTCTGTATTTCCTCGTTATCTTTCCAGATCGTATACTACGACAGTTTTTTTTTCTCATTTAAATTGCTGAACAAAGGCGATTTATACGTCTGTCTGAGTGTAAAGTAAGCTAAGCTTTAGAAGCGCACTCCGGAGGCCACACTTCGCAAACCTCCCAGTTCACTCTGGCAAATTCACAATCTAACTGAGCTCTCGGCGTTTATGGTTGGTATGCTCTCGCATTTCAGACGGCGGGATGATTTTTTCAGGCAATAAGAGTTCATCCATTTTCCGCACAGCATGTTTTACGCAGGCCAGACGGGGTGAGAAGAATGTTTACATTTGAGCGTATAGGTATCCTCGGTTGGGAAACTTAGGTTCCCGTAGTTCCGCAGAAAGCAGTCCGAGTTTGAAGAAGTTTTATGATTTTATTCGTCTGATCTGTCTGCTTCTTGTGCAGCGTAAACTTTGGGCGTAAACTTTCGGGGAAGTGGTCGATAAGCGGAGAAAAGTGCGCGTAAACTTTAAGTTTGTCTTGTATGCAAAAGTAGGGAAGTGTGCGAAGAAAGAGAGAGAGAATAAAATGAAGGAAAGACCGGGAGGTTAACCAGAAAATGGAGCATGTGGTTTGCTACCCATCACTAAAAGAAAAAGGAATGGGGAAGAAAGATCAGAAAGAAAGCGAGGAGCAAAATAGACATGCAATAAAGAACAAAAATGAGTTTTAAGATAGCCAATGACGTGTTGGCTGGCGAAATTTAGTGTGCTGCCGTCAGTACTATGCTAGTTTGTGTTATAATTGCTGGAAGTAAAACTCGTGCGCAATGAGCGAGTGGTCTGCTACCGAAAAAAATAAAATAAAACTGCAAACCATGCTAGAAATTACGCTTATCAAGCGGCGCGAAATGACTCAACCATAATTCCTCATTTTATATGTCCAAAGGTAGATACTGAATCTTCTACAAACACAACCCTATATATCTTCTGCCTGTTCGCGCAACGCCTATCAAAATTTCATTCGAACTACCCTATTGCAGTCATGAATGCAATGGTAGGCCAGCGCCATTCTGCAAACACGAAAAGAGACTGAGCGTTAGGGAAAGAAGGCTATTCAAGACAAAACAGAGGCTTGCCGTCACAGACACTACGTCTGAGAGAAAACCTGATTCATTCGGAGCCACCTCTGCAACTGGGGAAGCGACATTTAAGAAAATTAATAACGTAATGTGCGAATGCCAACTCTGTCCAGGGTGCAGATGTTGAGTGGGTGCTACCTAATCTTAGAAGTCACTGTCCCGGCTGCGCTCTTCAGAATAAGAATATTTCATCGACAAAATGGCTCCCCCCAAAGCAGCTTGCTCTAATGCTCGTCGCTTCATCAAATATGTGTCTAGAAGGATGAAGAAGTACTTGAAGAAACATGTCTTTCTCGTATTACCGCGAACTACTCCTGTGCGTTGCACTCACGAGACGAACTATACGCTTAATTTCTTAGAGGAGTTCAACCGTGCTGCCTGAACGAGGGCCAAATTTTTTTTTGTTCTAGACATGACTTGGCGCACAAAGCTTGATATTGCTTAATACGCTAAGCCATTGGTCTAAGATTACATTTCTTGTACACTTAATTAACTACTACTCTTAAGCATAGTTAACTACTCATACATAGGCTGAATTCTTCACGCTAGTTGGCCTTGTATTTGGCAGTGTACAATTAATGCGATTGTTAAACGACTCATTGTGTAGCAAATGTAACTACGATAACGTAGTTACATTTCTAAACTCCAAAGCACTCTTTTTCTAACGAGTGAGCTCACGAAACCCCCTCCCAGTAAAAAGAACCGCTGGCCCACATTCACAACATTTTTGCGCGAAAATTGTCAGGAACAAAACTTTCAAGATAATAACGATGCTGGACATATCTTTAAGCCGGCTGACTAATGGTAAATATCACTTAGGATCAAAGAGTTTTGTGAATTTAGACCCGGTATTTTTGTCAAGAGCTTTATATTGTTTATCTGCTACAAAGCAAGGAGTTATAATAAACGCAAAAAATAAATGTTGATGAAGGTGACGAAGTAGAAAAGTGTTGCTTATTACGCTTTACAATACAATGTTATGCATTCAAGAAATACAAAATCAGTGACTGAGCACAAAAATAAATGGACTCATTAAAATTTCCCAATAGCTGCATATACTGTGACAGAGAACGCGCGTGCCTGACAACTGCTGCCATCTGCAAACGAATTTACGTTTTTTCTAATTACTATTTGCTGTTTCTCATTCTCACACTGCGGTCCCCACTTCTGTATTGTTGGGAATAACCTCGTTCTCAAGAAAAGCAATATTATCATCCTTAGTCGTTATTGATTACTTCATTGAGACTCTCTGGCGATGACGCCAGGGCACGTTGCTAAACCAGTTTAAACAGAGAATCCCACACATCTGCGACCAGATTACCTCTTCTTCCTCAATATCTCTCCACAAAAAAGCTGGCGCCGAAGTCGCGTGGAGTGTCCCGGACCAACGCGTTTTTCTTTACGCTCGCTATTGGAAATCTGGTATTTTCATTTTGAACCCTAAATCGGAAGGACTCTTTTCGCGCCAACGAGCAGGCCGCAAGCGACCCAGCGACAGAGAGAATAAGGAGAAGAAAAAAATATGGACAGAGAGAGAATGAAGTGAAGGGTGCATAGGAGGTGAGGCTCTGTTTTTTGTTTCATACGTTGTCTATTGTTTCGCCGCTTCGCTTTTCTTTCGCTCGTAATTATCTTCCCACAGACCGCACGCGCCGATCCTTCGCTAGCGACGACATGCCGCCAGCGGCGGCAGCGAGCGGGGCAATCGAAACCCCGCTAGGCGCGTTCAAGCGTGAACCCGTCGTGGAACAAAAGACTTCATGTGCCGGCTTCAAACGAGGGAAAAAGGAGCCCAGACGGAAAGAAGCGCCGAGCTCAGCCATCGACGCAAGTGGTTCGAACAAACGTTACGCGCTGCGTAGAGCGGGGGTTTGTTCGCACAAACAAAAAGAAAGAATGAAGTGTCAGTGAAGAAAATAACACGTCCACAGATTGGTGCCACGAGAAGATGAAGATGTGATAGAACAAAAGAACCGCAGAATAAGGAATCACGTAGTACGAACAAGGCGATGCGGCATGGAGATGAGAGAGAGAAACCGGGAGAGAAGTTTGGGTAGGAAGGAAAGATTTTGGGTACAGATGAAAAAGAACAGAAAGGAACAAAGCAAGAACATCACCGACTGCCAGAGAAAGATGGCGCGAATGAGGGAGGGATAGAAGAATCATCGAAAAAATGAAACCTTTGTTGAGACGATGTCGTTTCGTTTGGCGCCGAGCGCGCCTTTGAAGCGCGTCTGAGCGATACGGAGGGATATTTTCTTGGCACGCTGAAGAACGCGAAAGACGAAACGAGAGAAATGAGTACGCCTCGCGCAGAGCGTTTCAGTTGTCACTTCCATATGAATAAGCTGGATGAAAGGGGACCGGCTTGGAAAGTACGTGAATGATTGTTCAGGGAGCTCGGATGTTTACCACTGTATACCATCAACACCCGTCTTCGTTTAGGGAGGCGTTGCATGCTTTAGGTAACAAAAATTAAAACCTCACAGGTTGAAGGGGGGTCGGTAAAAATGCTTGCTTGGTTATAGACCCAAGCGTAGATGAGGCATGAAAGACATGTGAAAGGCATTGAATACCAACTTTTATAGGTATTGTAATCGAACTGCGCCGTGCTTAGACAAGCAAGCGCAGAATAACAACTGGGTTCATGGAAGTATGAACCAGCCTTCTTAGCAGTCCAACATGTCCTCCTAGGAGCTAGTTACGAAACCAATGACCCGCGACAGCCTATAATAAAAGCATTAAAAATAACACGAAACATCAAAGAAACACGATGTGCCTGAGAAGAAATGTGCGCATGTGAAAAAAAAAGAAACCGCGTTTACTGTGGTGGATATATGCGCACGTGGAGCAGAGATATGCTCACTCTTTGTCAGTAGGAGTAATCGATGGGTGGCTGATGCACCCCTGCTCTTTGCGCATGATGTGTTTAGCTTATTAGCTGTTTAATTCATAACTCCATAACATTCTTATTTTCACAGCTTTTAATGGTTCCTTTGCTAGCCCTAGGGGGAGGGATGTCAATGGGCTGGTACTGTTTAGTTTGGCTCACCCTTCAATGAACCCAATAGTTAGTCCGCACTTGGTTGTCCAAGTTTCTTTCTTCGAGTATTATCTCAGCAATCAGTTTGAATATAATTAACATTTACCGACTTCCTCAACATTCTACGCTGCTTACTTCTACCGGCTTGTTAGTGAATCAATTAAAGGTAGATGAAGGAGTAAAATTCGCTCTTTAACGAAACCGGCATTAAGGTTTTGTGGATGGCGTAACAGAACAGAAAGGTGCCAACAGTGGCAGGAACTCCGCTAGCGTATACGAATGTTTGCTCCGCTCTAAGCTCATATGTAGAGTGTTATTAATGGTACAATTAGGCTATACTGTTCTGACTGCGTAATTGTATTTTGTGCACCAATGAGTCCACAAATGTAAGCAGACATACGTTCTTTCCGGAACAAGACATGTAGGAAGCATAACACCAGTGCATGAACCGGAGAACTTTCAGCCACTGTACCAGGAGCACTCCGCATTACTAAAGCCTCTTAAGCCATGCTGGGACCAAATGATAGGGAAAGAGTGCACACTCTCCATCTAGTTTTATATGTACGTTTTATAACGTACTTTTTTAGTTTGCTTCTCGATGGCGGTGGAGGTTGCGAAACCAAGACACTAACTTGCAAGCAAGCTAGGATCTCCGTGTATAGTTCCGGTCTACGAGCCTCGGTGCATGGGGTCACGTCGAGGGGTGCTGAGGCGTGCACAAAACTTTTCTCCAGCTCAGCATTTTCGTTACAAAAATCCAACGTCTGCGGGGCCTTGCTTGCTCGCATTTCGCAAAGCACCGCGCGAATAACGGCCCCGATTCGGAAAACCCGGAAAACATCCAGCCGAAAATTGTGCGTCACGTCGTAATTAAACTCGGCTCTATCTCGCGTATGCAAAGCCGTCTGCGGATTCCCGCTGGTTCGTAGCTCTGAGCGTGAGCAAGGAAGAAATCGCGAAGACCACGCACAATGGGCACCTGCGTTCGCTCCCAGCTGGACACGTCTTTTTCAATTCGTGCTTTGTTCTTTTGCGAAAGTCATGACCTTCCATTAGGGGCCACTTGGAAGCAGCTCCTGTTTATGACGCCACGCTGTAAGAGAACCGCGTTTGCCGGAGAGAGAACACGTGCAGAGAATCCGCGTATACAAGATGGAGGACTCTTGAACTATATAAAAAAACTGTGTGACACCACACCCGCTGTTTGTGCACAGTTGAGTAGCTTGTGTAATAGCGAGTCACATGCTCGAATAAGAACACTTGCTACTTAGAAATGGAGGCCTTTTGTATAGCCCCATTTTTTTCGGCCGTGTGCCAGACTGATCTGGCATGCTACCCTCTAGCTTGATTGCGCCACATGATTATAACTACTTATCTTGTAGTTTTTATTCGAGATGAAACACTCATCCATCCCTCGATAACTGTTCGTTTATCTAATAGTACAGCTATTATTGCTAGTTCTCATTCCTATTATTGTAAATTATATTTAAATTGTAACCATATATAAATATAAACATTATTTATTTATTTGACTGGTTTGATTCAAAGGCCAAAAGGGATTATTTTGATGCTGGCAGGATAAACATACAATGAATGTTCGTTGATCGACATCCAGAGTGCACGTTGAACGTTGTTGCGGCAGACGTTCGAGATCTCTATCAGAATATTTACTTGTGAACTTGAACTCACAACACGCAAGTCTGTTTTCTTAACATTATGTCTGTACTCCTAAATAAAAAGGGAGCGGGCATTGCCGCTAACTGGGGTGAACTAATCAATTTATCTTAACTCTAATAAAAAGAAAACAAAACAAAGAAAGAGAGAAAGAAAAAAAAGAAGGAAAAAACAAACAAAGAAAGCTAACACACGTTAGGGATTCAGTAAGCAAACTCAAACAAACCCCATTGCTGCGCTGTCTCTCGAAGCAACTTAGTTGCTTTTTCTGCGTTAATTTTGAAAAGTCGTCACCACCAGCTGCATCAGAAAACTTGCGCAGCAAAGTCAAGTACGCCTATATATACTTTCCAAAGCGTCCCTCGTTATCACCTCTCGAAGCGATTTCTCGGCGCAATTCACAAACTGTTTGTAGTTTGTTGTGTGCTGCATTCCCTATACAGCACTGCAAAAAAAAGGCTCGCCTTAAATTTTGAAATTTAGCTGGTTTAGAGTAAAGGCAGCCAAGTGCCCACACTTTGTTATAGATTTTTATGCTTCTCAATTATTTTTTTAGTTTTTCCTTATGTAAACTAAGGTCTGGTTGGTGAGGCGAATCAAATTACTTCATGAAGAGCTTTCTTTCTTCTGGTTTGTTTTAATCATGCCCATGTTAGAAAGAACTACGCAATTTCCTCCGGAAAATTTTTAATCTTGCTAAATGTATTGAATAAATTAATATGCGGATAGAGAGACCATTATAAACTTTTTAAGCCTACTTTTTTTCCTCCTAAATTGTAAACGTCAGTAGGCTGTATTCTTATTGAAGATGATTTTATTCCTCGATAACTATAACTTCAAAAAGTTATTCCGAATGAGGCATGTAGCTCCGTTAACTTCATTGTTACTTATTTTTCATGTTTGCGTAATAATCAATATTGCACGTCCAGTTATGTGGTGTTATACTAGATCTTTTGATTGTAGCTTATCCACACAGTGCACAAAAATCGCTAAATATTGCAGTGCGTGTGCTCGCGCATGTTTAGGAACAAGTGAACCCTAGCCTTGTCTGCCTGTTATACAGCTGCACATTAGAACACCTGCATATTATACTCTTGCCCAACGCAATGTAGCAAACCAGCCGTGCCTCTGGTTAACTTGCACTTCCTGGCATCACCCCTCCTCTCTCTCCCTGTGCTATCGATATAAAAGTACAAAACTACGCAGCTGTTGGTCTGGCTTTCGCAAAGATAAGAGTGACGTGAAGAGAATGCGCAGTGAATAGATTCACTCCAGTTTTTTTTATTCCTCTTTCGTCGTATTATCGCCACAGGTGCTTTGTGGGTACGGTGCATGACAGCTGACCCAAAGGTCGTGGGATCAAATCCCAGCCGTGGCCACCACGTTTTGTTAGAAGCGATAACGCTTAAGGCTCATGTGATTAGATTTAGGTGCGCGGTAAAGAACCCCAGGGCGTCTAAGTTTATGGAGCCTTCCGCTACGCCATCCCTCATAATAATGTCGTCGTTTTGGCACGACAAACCCCAATAAACTATCATCTTTCGTCATGTTCACTGTTTTTAGGTAATGTCGGCGCTGAACTTGATAAATATCTAGAAATTTCAGTTCCTTGGTGGTGTTTCGTTTTATGTTTAAGCGAAGCCACTTTTACGAATTCAGAGAGGACTCACATATTATTGACAAACGACATGGCTCACTGGATTGCAACTGCTAAAGAATGGCTCGTAGATTGAACCAACGCCTCCATTCAACCCTGTGGTCGGGCGTGAAACGTGTCTTCATCTACTTTAATCGTCGTTTTGTTTTGCTTTATTGCAAATTGTTCTTCGTTTGAAGTGTACAGATCGCAAGTGAGCGTCATCCATCACTGCAACTTCATTCAGAGTCAAACCCGCGGCAGCGGATGCATCAACGTACGCAGGCCGCCATTTTAGTTTAAGATTCAGCAAACACCTGCTCTGATCAATTGTGCGCTGGAAAGATAAAAAAGAAAAAGAGAAAGAAAAAATAATATATATATGAAGGAAAATGTAAAAATACTAGCTGGACTCTTTGGGGCAAAAGTAAATAACTATTGTAAAATATGTCGAGTCGAGTATACACCTGCTCACGTTGATGCACAAGAGTAATATTGTTTAGACGATAAAAGTACGATCTGGCGAGGTCAACATCAATCTCTCGCAAACCCCCCTTTTTTTTCATTACTACTAAACCGACATAAAAACATGCCTGGGAGGTCTTCGAACGCAGACAAGTTACCGGACTAAGTCGACATGAATGATGCCGTGCGCTCACCATTTTCGCATGCTGGCTCTCCCGGGGGCTTCGACCAACACGTATACTGTGAAGGCTGTCATAAATCAGGGCGATACTCTCGACTATATTACCTGCGACGCTGTCCTTTCTGTGTCACTCCGAGTCAGGGCCAAATCTGGGGCTCTGCATCGCGCCAGAGATGAAAAAGTCGGGTTGGAGCCCGAGAAGCATTTGTCGTGGTCGATAGTGCCTCACTCTAGCACCTGGTTCACCCCCCCCCCCCTTCTCCTCATTTCCCGATTTGAACCAGCAGTGCCCGCACAGAGGGCTCTAATCCTAGAAGAGGCTCGTGCCATGCCGTACGCTGCTTATACTCACGTAGGTGAACCATATTCTCGTGTGTCACTCTGAAAAATTTGTTAGTCTCTTTTTGTTTTGCGAGTCCATCGCCTTACAGATGATAAACGTTGCGAAAGCGAATTGTGGAGCGTCGAGCTAGACGAACATTAGTCTCTCATTCTTGATTGAATTACGCGGCAATTACAACGGGTACGATTGCATGCTCAGCACAGCCATTCAGAAAGCTGTCATGGAAGACGTAGCGAAAAATTAGCGCAGCTTTCACATGGTCGTGCAAGGCTTGGCCACAGCAGCGCGTCTATGAACCTAACAGGACCTAGCTTGTCTAGTCTATCACCCCCTCAACCATCCTTCTCATCGTTTGCATTATTATACTATACATGGCTATGTCTCTTCCCTTCCCCCGAAAGTGTGAGCAGGCGTTGTGCCCCTCCACGTGGCAGTTGCCAGCTTGCTCTCTCCCTCTTTTCTCTGTGTCCTTGTGCATCCGCGTATGCTAATCAAATAATAATATTATTACACTTGCTCTCTTTTTATTTTGCTTTTAGTCTATGTCTTCCTGGTCCTTTCACTCTGACAATTTGTTTCCCTGTTTTCTATTTTCTTTTGTCTTTATTGCCTTTCTTTCTCCAATTTTTCCTCGTTTATGTCTTTCTCTTTTTTTCTCTGTAGTCTCTTTCTCGGCCTCTTTCGTTATCATTCCTCGACCTTAAGAACATCTGCTGTAAAACGTTTGAGGTTACCTTAGCGTTCCAGTTTGGTGTTTTTAATGGTGCTATCCCCTTGCGCTTGGTGAACTTTAGTTGACTTGGATAGACTTTGAGTTGACTTTACGTCGTCGACACTGATAGCTTCACTGCGCGCTCGTAATCTACCAGGAATATCTTGATTAGCGTCATGTACTTGAATTGTTTACAATACAAGCAAACGCACTAATCGCACCACGCCCAGAGCAGTTACAGACGTGTCCTGACGCGCCCACAAACAATGCGGGGAGGTTGCGGTATTGCGAAACGTTCGCGCCAACGCAATACGTCTGGTTGGCTGTGGATGACTTCTAGTTTGCTCCTATAGAAACACAGTGTTCATAGGTACTAGCGTCATAAAAAGTTGCCAGCATTTTTTATCTGGATAGTAATACCGGGTAATTCAGTTATAAACTGTATTCCTGCCTACCACCCCTCGCTGTGCCGCTGTGCGTACGCATATATGATTAACGAAGTGAAGTAATTTTGTATGCAATCATCTTGAAGGAAGGAAGGAAGCAACCAGAGAGGGAGATGGCAGGGTTGCCAACCAGAGAAACTTCCGGTTGGCTACCTTACTCTGGGGGATTAGGGAAGAGGAATAGTAAGTATAAAAAGAGGGGGAATGGAAGTTGAAAGCTGTAAGTGATGTATGTCATAAATCAAAGACATACATCGCTTAAATCAAAGTGTACATTATACTTAAACATGAGCAAAAAAGTGAGGGCTATATATAACGTTTTTTTATGTTAAAGTCAGTTCTACATGGAGTGAACGCATTTCGGAATATCGTAGTGACTGCTTGAGTGGATCTTAAAAATGAGTACACAAACAATGAGGTGCCTGAGGTAGCTCACGGAAATACGACAGAGCACTGAGAAGTTTCAGTTAGTGAATTCGCGACAGACAGACAGACAGACAGACAGACAGACAGACAGACAGACAGACAGACAGACAGACAGACAGACAGACAGACAGAAAAAGTTTTTTAGCAAGTGTGTTAGAACCACCCTCCCCCCCTCCCCCCCCGTGAATTCTCTAGTCCAATGCTGCGTGCTGTGCGAGCCACTGAGCACACAAGCACTTCGCACGCGTCAATAGTCTGTGGTCCTGGGTGCCTTCTATTCCGAGAACTCAACGAGCATTGTTCAAAAATTGCCGACCGGAGGAAACGAACAGCAGCCAGATGTAACAAAACGCAGGAAGCAGGGTGGATAGCGCGTTCGCTTATCGAACGTTGTTGCGATTCAACGCTGTCAGTTGCAGCGCGGAAACCAACGCGGGGCAGGAAAAAAAGAGGCGCGCGTGGTGCTTGCCTGGCAATGCGAAGGGCTCGTCCACAACTGATAGCGCCGAATGTGGCATTGCCGTCCTCCAACGGCACGCGAAAAAAAGAAGAAAAAAAGGGAAAAGGGAGTATCGGGTAAAAATGGCGCGGGCACGCGCTGGTCGCGTAAAGTGGAGGGTCGTTAGCGACAACGAGCCAGGCAACGGGCACGGCTCTCCGTTTCTTCGTGGCGCACGGGTGTTTATGGATCCGGACCCTATCGCAACATCCCGCTGCCATTGCCGGTCTCCCGAATATCCCTTCTCTCCAGATCTGCAACCCGAACTTTTTCTCCTCTTCGTCATACATTTCCCCCATTCACCCTCGTTTCTTGCGACGTTGCGATGGTCGTTCTTTGGGACGTCTTTCTTTTCTTCTATTCACGATGTCTTTCGGGGCTGACAAATCCCACGTAGCGACAGTGCGAGGAGCCGTAGGAAGGCATTACACCCACATTTGGCAACTCGTAGGGGAGAAACAAAATAACAGTAAAGGTAAAGAGGGCTCCCAACAACAGCAGACTGAACGGAACATTAATTAATCTTTGTACTAAAAAGGCCTGTGCGAGATAGGGAGCTAGATGGCCCCAAAGCGTATGGTCATAATGCTTGCAGCTTTGTTTATTGCCCCACCACCCCTCTCAGCCTGTCTCTCTCTATATTCTTTTTTCTTTATTCTTCTGAAACAGGGAGAAGTGTTCTGTTTCGCACCGCACCATTCCGGTAATGCAACAACGCCCTGGATGCGGGCACGGTGTCAGGCAAGGGAGCGACTCGACACGTAATCACGACCGTGAAAGTTTTCGACGGTGTCGAGCATTTAATTGCGCTTTGTTTAGCGGACAGCGAATTAATTATCACACATTCCGTAGTGTTCCACTTGTTTTCTTCTTTTCTTGGCACAATTTGATTTTGCCCTTAGTTAAAAAGGGTGCAACTACGCCGTTTGCCGGCGACGTAATGTCTCACACGTTACTGACAAAGTATTGTAAGTATATACTAAAGACTTATTTGCAGTGACTAACTTGTTCTCTTAAACTTTTTTGGTGGTGCTCTAAAGCTAGACGAATGAACCTAACGATTTTAGAATCACGAACATAATTACTAGCTAGTTGCTCGTTGATGACGCAAGAATTTTGATAACTCAAGCAAGTGCTACAGCTTTTCCATTCGTGCTGATACACTGTCGCCATAGACACAGAGAACCAACGTCCATGATAACGGCTCGTAACCCTGTTAGAGGGATCGAGTTCCTAAAGACAGAGAAAAATAATACAGAGAAGCACAACTACGCTTGTTTAAGTAGTGATGTTTAACCCAATAGAATAAAGGTTAGGTTAAGTGCACTTACTTTCTTTGTTGCGTCGTGTCGTATATTCTGTCACATCTAGTCAGGTCGACGCGTTTACTACTTACAGCTGTACGGTTAAACCTATATATCAAATGGAGAGGATGGGGGAAATGCGATGATTTAAACCGTAAGACTCGACGTTGGGCACCAAAGTGCGTCAGAAGAGTAGCTTCGCACCTACATCTAGACATCGTTACCACAATAGTAACAGCCTTCCTTCATTAAGGCAAGTTATGCAATAAAGGGTGACGCCCGAGTTATTCTTTCGCTTTACGAACGCTTCTTTGCTAATTTACCGTGCAGCTATCAATATCGTGTGCTAATTTAGCGTTATCATATCTGTGGTGTGGAACCATGCCAAACGCTAATGTCTCGAGCAGTAAGTTACTATCCCCATATTCCCTAACCTCATTTATTGCGTGTATGTTACAGCAAGGCGGGGTGAGGTGACGTGCACATAAACTATGTGCAACAATTGTTTAGTAAAAATTATGCGTCTTTTAAATGGCTGATAAAAGCGTATATGATGTGTTGAAGTTTGATGACCCGGGCTGAGTTCTCCGACTTCTGGTCGTCTAGGTCTTTCTCGAGCGCCGTTTCATGAGCCTGCTGAATGACCCAGGTTAGGTCGGTGAGCGAGCTCTCTGCTGCGTAGAGTACAGCATCGGCCTACCTCACCGAGAGAATATCGAGATTTAAAGCATTTTGTATTTCTATCGCAATACCGGAGCACGTGTTTGAACTGCAGATCTTGCAAGTGACGTGATGATATATCTCCAGGTAGAATCTATGACACACTAGCTGGTCAGTCTGCACAGCTGCCACCAGGTGGTAGCTGCCGCTCTGTTTTATACACAATTTCTGCAAGTCTGTCTCTCACCTTTTGACTTTCTCTCGTGACAGCAAGAATATTTTTTAGCAACGCACGCAATGCGTCTGGTAAACTTAAGGATTCCGCAAACTCTGTGGCAAGCCTTTAATAAGCAGTGGATTTCTTCAATAACAATAGCATTGCCACTCATAAGCAACTGTCACAATCGCAATGGTTTGCGGAATATCTCAATACCCTAGGCGAAGTTGTGCGGAAAAGTGAAACTATAACAGATAGCGATCGCCCTGAAATTCAAAGCTAGGCGATACGCACGTTTGTACGTGAGGGCTCGATCGGACACCGCAGTGGCATAACAATAATGAGGTGATGCCATCGCAAATGTATCAGGGAATTCCAGAGCGCCCCAATGTTTCTGCGTAAGCGGGACATTCTCAAATATTCGATGCTCTCGAGGACAAAAAAGCAGCAGCATTGCATTCACGCCGAATGCAGGTGAAAGTGTTTCAGTCTATCATGCATCGCACACACTTTAGGACGGAAGCACATACACTTCGCGTTTCTCAGAAAGTTAGGTCGACGAGGCGACAGGATCGCTAAATATGTAGCGTGATTGCGGTGGTACGCAGTGCATTGATGCACATGTGAGCACCGGAAAGCCACTCTCAGAGCGGCCGCAGCGTGCATTTCGTGACAGCAGATCTTAAGCATTGAGACAGTAAAGAAGGAGTTAAAGCAAAGGTATGTGGGGAACCTGAGTTGCAATCAGCCAGAGGGAAAGTGCTCGAGGCATCAGACACAAAACAAAGGTACGCGAGGCCTCAACAGAGAGGCCAAAAGCAAGCTCTGACGTGAAGCAGTGTTGAACACCATGAAGCCTTACCTTCAACCAGCTCTCTAGGGTAAGGACAGCGCGAAAGATGACGAGAAAGGAAAGTGACAAAGAAGCGTTGATGACGGAGAGCGCTGCTCTACAACGCGGAAAGGGAGAGCTCGTTTTCCGCCAACGATATCTCTGTGCGGAGTAAGGCTTGGCCGTCAGAGCCCCATCCCAGAGGACCTGCCCGGCGCTTGCACCGCCGCATGAGTCGCAGAACGTTGGGAACCCCGGGATCCCCAAGTGAATCTCGTCGCTCTCTTGTTGCGCCGGCCGGGTAAAACAGGACGGATGACGTTGCCCTCCGGGCGTCCCGGCGAAACCGAGTTTGATTATGTGGATCTTTCTTTTCTTGTTTTTCTTCGTCTTCTCCTCAGAGTGCTTCAATTTCTGTTTTTTTTTTCCTTACACGATGGCGTACGGGTAGCGCCTTGTGGATGTTCATGTTTTCCCCAGCGCTCCTCTAATAGCCGCACGCTATATTGCTTTTATTTCCTGTTTTGATATCTGTCCACCGAGCAGGCCGAAAATCGTCACCCGCAAAGGTAGCGACGCAGAGAGAGAGGCGGGGAAATATTATTTTATCATGGCGGGCGTGTCATTTTAGCGTCAGACGAGGAAAACGGAAATGAGTGGCCCTGATGAGAGCTGTGGAAAAGGTGGTTATGGAGAGTGCCGTGCTGTCAGAGCAAGTACTCGCTATAGGTGAGTTGGCGGAATATTTTGACTCTGGGTAATTACTGGGCTCATAAACAGAAAAGAACAGTCAAGAACAGTAAGGAACCTCGCACCACTAATATTTCAAGGAGTGACGCTACAAACCGTTTTTTGGGGACATATATCATTTGACAACTTGCTGAAAAATGGTAGGTGTAACCTTAAGTGACAAGAAGAGAGCAGAGTGGATTAGGGGACAAACGGGGGTTAAGGATATCATAGTTGAAATACAGAAGAGGAAATGGACGTGGGCCGGGTATGTAGCGCGTAGACAGGATAACCGCTGGTCATTAAGGGTAACTAACTGGATTCTTAGAGAAGAGAAGCGGGTTAGGGGGAGACAGAAGGTTAGGTGGGCAGATGAGATTAAGAAGTTTGCGGGTATAAATTGGCAGCAGCAAGCACAGGACCGGGTTAACTGGCAGAACATGGGAGATGCCTTTGTCCTGCAGTGGACGTAGTCAGGCTGATGATGATGATGATGTTGAACTTGCTGAAAACCTCATTTCCGCATTCAACCTATTGTGTAAGCCAACAAAGCAAAATTGTTGATGTCACAGCCGCTGCATATTTCAGGTTATATCACACTTTGCTGAAATGTGATGAATAACTACTTTATACGGCTGAAATTGAACGATTACAATGCTCTTTGTGGTTTAAACAATGGTACGTTTTTGTTTTATTTTAATGATAACGTTGTCGAATGTAACCAGGCCCCCAACCCATATCAAGTTTCCTCAAAGAGGCTTTTTTTTGTCTCTGATTTTGGCGTTTAGTCTTCCTTCAGAAGGTAAAATGTTGAAATAGGCATTGTCTAAACTGTGTATATTAACTAATTTTTGTCATTGAGACCTTATCTCAGGCATAGGAATTAACACTTTCAGGAATGACTGACAACCTAGATTCGCACAAGACTGCCGTTTCGTTCGTGTATTCCACACCACGATAACCAGGATGTATTGAATTGATTTATATAAAAGCTGGAGGCTCATTCGTGCCTGCGAGACGACATCTGCGAAATGTTTTTTTCAATATCCCGAGAGCACATCACTTAGTAACGTTGATCATGCTACCTTAACAGCGGCTGTGTGAAATACGAAGCAGCAAATCGTCCTGTCAAACCAGACTTTCCAAACTACACCACGATTTCTCTTCTGCGAAACTCAAACGACATTGTTGCGTCTTATACCTTATTCTTATATTCCCATTTCACACATGGAGCACCTTTATCGGCCATGTTCCTTCCCGACTCCTATTCTATCCTTCCTTTCCCCATTATTTTTTACGCCCTCTCGGTTTACGTCATCATCATTCACATCAACCATTACTTCCTTTGATGCGGTCCCAAAAGCACAGAAGAAGCTACGTGCCGTGTTCATCGAAGTGAATCAGCGTCACGCCGCTCACTAGCTGAGCACATCAAATGTCACGATGCACCCAAAGTCAGGGAAAAAAAAGAAAAAATGAACGAAGAAACAGTGGAGAAAAAAGAAAAACTAAAAAGAAAAGGAAAACCTGGAGGCAACACTGACTGGACATTCAGACCTCCAAGAAAAGGGCACGCTACAAGAGCACAAGGCAGAGTAGCAGTCACGAAGGAAGCAAGGTTACGTCTTTCCATATGTTACCGTCGCACTGTGCGACTTTCTTGTCGGTCGTCAGTGCGGGAGAGACACACGACATAACGCGTGGGACGCCTCTCCTCAAAAAGAGCCACGAAATACGACGCCTCGTAAAAAATGCCGAGCTCGCCGAAACCTCCGGTCGTTTGTTCTCCTTTATTCCGTGCCCTCCTCGCTGTCTACGTGTTTCTCTACTTCGTGCGCTGCTCTTCCGTCCGGGTGCCTTTTTACGCATGCACTGACTTGTCCTCTCTTGAGAAGCCTCAAAGCGAACAGGAAAAAAAACCCCCAAGATTCCGGCACGCGCAAAAGAAGAATGGTGACAGCTTCCATTTGTTACTCTTTCGTGTTCGCCATTAAAAAAAAAGAAATTCCAGCTGAAAATAAATCGCTGTTTGGAGTACACACTTCATACCTTGAATAAAAGCCTTGATAGATGTCACCCAGACTTCAAACGTGGCCGGAATGTTTTCGGAAAAGCACTTTTTCTTCTAGTGTACCTACCAGAGAAGGAAATATCATCATATTTTACGCCCATCTCTTTGAATTTTCAGAGCATGAGCCATAGCATAAGGGGAACGCATGCAGCACCAACTGGACTGAAACTTTTCAGTAAATATTCGATGTGCTATAGAGTTACTCCAACGAATGGAAGTTCACCGCCTGGTAACCGATGCACTTGCTGATGACATTCTGCCGCCGGCCGAGCCGTGAAGTGTTTACCACCACCTGACGAGTGGAAAAATTTACTGCGATTCTTGCATTATCAAGTTCTCATTAGAAATAATGCAACATCATTTTGAAGAGTTTATCAGTATTCCTGTTTATTGCAAAGTATGACGTTGCAGATTACGAGTAAACTTCGCAGGTGGCGTTTTTCCCCACCAGTAAGTACCTATTTCGTGGCGAAATCTTGACAAGTTCACGGTGTTTGGCGGCCGTAGAGCGCATCACGCAGACCGAGAGCGCGGAACTTGCAGCTCATCTAGACCTTGTTAGATGGGTCTTAAACTCTTCGCGGGTGTTGCTAAGTTAATGAGACAGAAGAACGACAACAGTGCCAGCAACACAGTTTTCACTAACTCGCTAAATGACCGGAGGGTAACAAAAGCTTGTCCTTTCTCCGAAACAAGTATCACTTCTTTTGTTTACGCTGCAATTATACAAGCGTTTCTCTCTCTTGCTTACCTTCTTTCGGTCTTTATACCTTATTTAACACCACGCAGCCCATCTTGCCGTCTTTCATCGCGTACAGTCGAGGTGACATGCGCGTCCGTGTAGCAAAAGCATCACAAAACACCGAGCAGTCGTCACCGTGGTAAGCTTGAAAAGAAAAGGGGGCTATTTCTCGCTGCGCGCTGTCGGATCCTCCATATTTATTTGCTCACCGAACCACATGCACGTCTAGGCGCACAAGCAGAAGAGGGCTGTACTCTCTTCTAGCTCGAGCTGGCCCTTGAAAAAGAAGGGGTGCCGCTTCGGAGAACCAGGTTTGCTTGCTGCACTGGGTGTGTTGCCCAGCACGATAGCTATGCAGAAAAAGAAAACCAATGCAACCGGCAAAAAAAGAACGCGTTAACAAGTGCGAGGGAAGAGCTCGTTCTTCCGCCAATATGTGTAAGCAAAGAAAATAAGTATGAGACACACACGAAATGTGCAGTAGCTAGGAAGAAAGAAAACGAATCACTCGCCAAGCCAGCGATACCACCAAGGGTTTTGTTTTGTTTTGTTTTCGTAGCTCTCTACCATCTTCCCTGTCATTAAACGCCGGGCCCTGCTGCACGTTTGCCGGAAGATGAAAACGGTGTTCAAGTAGTTTTCTTCTTATTTCCATTCTTTTTCTTTTTATTTCCGTCCTGCGAGATTACTTTCACATGCTATATTTATTAATGTTTCCCGACGACAGCACTTTGGGGTGGGGGGTAATAAAATAAAAGTGGGAAAATCTGAGAGAGTTATATGACATTACGCAACTTTGAATCCTTCTTCATGGTGAGGATGCGTTATTTGCCTTGCTGTCTGTCACCAGCCACATTAAGAAAGGAGACTACCCTGACGTCCTGGTATTCACTGCGGGTTAGGACAGTCACACGCTATTACTCGTGTCCAGTACTTGTGATCTCGACGTTTTGTCGGGGATCAATATTTAATTTAGCTAAAAAAATTGGCGCCGAATCTGCATATACATTAAAAATGCCGCCTAAAGACAATAGTCTTGCGTCTGGAGAGAGTGAACAAAACATTTATTTGATGTTCGGCGCGAGAAAAATGGTGAATGGTATTTTGGAGGTGCTGCGTTAGTGCCTCGAGCGTGTAGCGGAGGCGAATGAGCGCATCGAGGCACATTAAACACGAGCGCCATCTGGCAGTTCGAAAACGAAGGAAGGCGTGCGCGCCCGCGGAGAAAGATGCGCGCCTGTCTCGGAGGTGACAAGGTGTAGAACGCAAAGCGACAGGCAGGTGCCACCACCGTGTCGTCTTAGCAAAGCATTGGAAGCACATCCCTTTTTTAGCATCGCGCTGCACTGTCAGTGCAGCGTGATAAAAGTTATGGTCCTTAGAATTACTTATGTGTGCCTTCTCTAATATAAAGGCACACATACAAAACATCGACGTGTTGTTATGGTGCCTTATATATGTGTAATAATTGCTCATTTAATTGACAATCGCACAAGTATGAACGCTGAAGCTTGAGCAATATTGGTGGGCGCTGCGGATAGGGGTTAGCCATATGATGCAGTTTGAGGTATCAGTAAAAGCAGACAAACAGACAAATGTACAGAGACAAATATTTTTTCGTCGAAGGTCTCCAAGAAAGACTATCATCTTTAAAAAAACTGCGCTGCATCCTGTTACCGGAATAAAACTAGTCGTTATGAACACATGAATGCACTGAAGCAGCCACTTTAGAGAGCGCGCGCGTGCGTTAGAGAGGGAAAAGTTTTAACGAAAAGCTGGACACATTAGCCCGGCTGTTTGTCGGACATCCTATACCAGGTGCCGGGCGTCGATTAGGAGATACCCACTGATTAGCTCATAGTAGCGCGCGCAGGCACACGCGCGCACACACACACACACACACACACACACACACACACACACACACACGCGCGCGCGCACGCGCACACACACAGAAACACTCGTTACAAAGTCTCGCTAAGACTCATCACCTGCAAGATTGTCAACAACGCCGACCGACCGACCGGTCTACTGATTGACTGATTGACTTAAAAAGTAAGTTTGCAGAGAAGTGAAAGTCACGTACTTATGCTGACAGAGTTAGATTCTGCAAATATTTATTAGCTCTTCTCGTAAGCTTTATGCTAAGCTGTTTTGTCAGCCTCAATACATGTACAGCTTCTCACCGAGATAGATTTAGTAGTCACCCAACGTAAAAAAAAATTGGCGCTAAGTGAAGTGGTAACAAAATTAAACATGTAAGAAAAATTCATTGCACCTTTCTCTCTAGCCACACGCATAGCCTTCCCTGACAAAAAAAAAAAAAACGAAAGAAAACAGAGAACAGCTTTCATCAGGTGAAGTCGCAAGATGTTTGAACACCGTGCTGCGTCTACCCGCATTACCCGACTCGGTGTAAGAAAAATAGCGGAAAGCAAAGCCTGCACGTTCCCAGCCCTCTTTCGTGCAGTTACCTTGTTAGGCAAAGTAAGCGCAGTGAAATCCGCGGAAATTTTATGCCTTGAACTCTACCTACTTCCATTAGAAGGCCAGCCGACTACAGCGCATGTCCTAATATAATGTATAAATCCTTTTGATGTTTCGAGCACTTGCCGCACACGAGGTCGTGCGCAGGAAAGAAGTGAAGTCATTAGAATGCAATTTCGGTGCCCTGCTGAAAATCTCGGAGGTGAGGCACCGTAATTTCGTTCTGGCGTACGCCTGAAGTGCAAGAAAATAATAACTCGCTAAAAATGAAGTGACTCAGTGAGTATCCCAAAGCAAAACACGACAGCAGACTTCAAGAATGGAGACGTGAAAGCAGGCGCTGATGCCAGAATAGTGGTTATGCCTGGAGTCGGATACAGAAAACCAGAGCGAATAACAATGAACTCTGTCGTGGGCTCTCAAGAAGAAATAATACCATCGTTGTGCTCGGTTCATGACTCCCTTTATGGCGACCACTCGTGAATGTAAAATAATCTCTGACGTATGTTCACGGAGTGTTCAATCATTAGAGGGCCCCGAAGGAGCAGCCCGTTTCGACAACTCAAAGGTTTCGTTTATGCCAATCTCTGGAGCGGTAATAAGAAAGCAGTGGATATGAATTTATAGTCTGACTTCAACTAAAAACAACCAACAAGGAGGCGCCTTTTGCCTAATGATCACGCAATGAACGCATCACGTGTGTGCGCCTTAACGTAATGCAGAAAACATGAGCGCATTTGCCTTTCATCGGGAAAAACTCAACAAAACGCTCGATTCCATGACGACAGGATACAAGGCTGCAAGTTCTAATGTCTGTAGTCTAATCTGTAGTGTATTAAAGTTGCGTTCCAAAACAATAATGCCCTTATTTATTGTTTGTTTGAAACTTACGCAACAACTACCTTGCCGTCGTAGCTAACGAACCCTGTTATGAGATAAACACCATGGAAAGAGAGGTATCAGTTGATTTCGTCAGCTCGGAAAAGTGGAAGAGTGGTGCATGCTGCGGCAAAAAAAAAGTGGGACTCCGTACCACAAATCATATCCCGGTAATTAGATTTCGAATTACTGATAGTGCTGTGCCGTGCCCTACAGTAAATGACAGATAATGCTCACCGCATTGCAATGGCGCTGCAGTGCGATGGATGCAATGCCACGACTGATGGCGGATGGAGCTGCCTCTTCCAGTTCTTTTTCGTGGGAAAAAAATAACAAGACCGTTCATCTGTGTGTTAGGCCATCCGGAGGTAGCCATATTTCATGTGGCGGATGTTCGCGTACTCGTGGGTGGGCCGCCAAGAGAAGAAAAAAAAAACGAGCCTGCCGGAAGTGGGCTTGAGTGCGTCAATTGAGTTACGGCCGTCTACAAATTACTCATCGTGCTCCACGGGGCACCACTTCCGCTGGTAATGCTGAATTCCTACCCTATGCCGGCCCCTTCACACGAAGCGGCTGCTACTGCGGCTCCGTCTTGGGCCTCAACCGACGAAGAAGAAGAAAGGGCCTTTCTATCTCTTTCTCTTTCACTCACTCACTTCCTCGCTTTGAAGAAACACAGAGTGCAGGAAGACATGGCAGGTAGAGATGAAAGGCACCTCGCAATTAAAGTTCGGCAATTACAGTGGGGCAAACAGTCCAGACAGCAAAAGTAGGCGATGATTGTAGAAGCGGTGGCATATCAGGCAACTCACTTAAAAGAGACGCCGGGATTTCACAGTCTGGCAACCAAGCGCATCCATGGAAACGTCCTTAAAAACAAACTGCGAGTGGTGAGGAATTCAGGCAGCGTTGTATGAATTCCAATTAAATTTCGTGAGCTTACTTTTGCTTAGCTGAAAGCCAAGTTTTGACGAGTACTTGCCAAACTCGTCATATCGAGAAGTGAGATAATTAGGGCTCGCTGTTGTCCTTGATAAGTGAGAAGCCAAGATTTAGGTGGGGATTACTTAACGAGCAACTTAAAGAAAATGTTGCTTATTTGTAAAAGTTGCTTGAGTGCAATACGAGTAGGCCAGACTGGCTTGCAAGACATGACTAAGTTAAAGTAGTGCAAATGAAGAAAGACAGCCCAGGGCTCTGCAGCCAACTTGCCGCTCAAGCGGTGGCCTATGATTCATCAAAGCGGTTGAATTTGTTGCGAGGTCGCGGATGCGTATCAGCAACCGTATTATATAGATGAACCTTTGAATTGAGATCACGCAAAGAAACAAGTGAAAACTAACTGGAAGGAGATGACCACAAATGATATAAGTTAATATAAACAGCGCAAACGTGCTGATTTATATTAACCAATCATGCAGGGCCGACTTGCTAAAAACCACCTCTTTTAATGAAATAAGGTGAAATTAACACAACTTAAAACCTCAATTCGCAATACGATCACGGTAAAAAAAGCCATATAGTAAAGACGGTGCATTTTATGAACCGAAATTACGCAGAGAACCACAACTGGAACTTACGAAAGTATTTGACTGACACAGCTCTTCTAAGAGACTGGGAAGACGCATTAGCTATTTGAGATGCAATAGAGCATTTTCTCTTATATCAAGATATTAAGAACGTGTTTTTCAGAAGATGACCGTCTTCAAAACATGCTCAGCTTTATGTTAATAGAGTAAACTATAGATTGTTCATAGAAAATGCTCACTATGGACACCATTGGCTGGGTGTAAGTTAAGGACTGCCAGAGCTGGAAACTTTGTGAACATGGGGTGTTGCTGCAGCTGACGTTTCGACAGGCGGGTTTGTCTTCTTCAAGTTGTTGACAAATTTTCTTCGTTATTGAATTTCAATCCCAGGCTAGCACATTTTTCATGTATTAGGCACCCATGTTTTTCTGGACTTCTATATTCTGTAAGGTCTGGAGTGTTTTCAAGACCTCATGAATGACGGGCGGCATTTCCTAACTGAAGAATGTATCCTACGCTTTGAAATTTATAGGTCAGTAAACAGCTCTAGCAAAATATTTCTGCGAAAGAAATGAATATGTTTAAGTGATTTCAAAGAGCCTGAAGTACACCAGCGAACGATGAGCCTCGCCAAGAATTGTTTTCACGGCTCAGGTCACGCAACGACGGGCCAGGACTTCCACGCCTCGTAGCAATGCACCTGGTTACGTCTCAAAATACTCATCTGTTTACTCACGTAGATACCCTTTCCCTCAATATCGAAGTATTCGTGAGCTACGCACGCTTACTGCTAGCTCCTTAACAGAGATGCTTGGTTGATTTGTCTAAACAACGTTTCCTTTACGAGTTTTTTTATCAAAAATTCAGGAGTAATGTGCATCGTACTCAGCACGGTGTTAAGCCGAACGATCGTCTACAACGCGAACAAGTGGACGGACTTTCCGCCAATGGCATTAGGGAGCCCCGCGCTTAATATGGTAATTAGAGCCTCGTGCATCGGCACCTGGCATCAAGCAAAGTGTGGGTGAGAGCCACGTTCCCCGGTGTGGGCTCTTAATTATGTGCTAGTTAATATGCATGCATCCTGGCGAAGTTTAGACACGAGCGCCACGTCGGATGATATCCGTCTAATATATGTCATTACTTTCACTTCAGCTGGAGGCCCACTTCAGACCTGTGAGAGGTAAGTAAACTATAAATAAATAAGAAAAAGCTCGTATACAAAAGTTAGTTTTCATGCAGCGCTTAGAGCGTGCTGCCGCATCTATAAGCGCGTATGTAACGTCTGCAGCAGAATATAAATATGCAGCAGCATAATGTACAAAACTCTTACAGGTCTCTGAAACTCTAAGGAACTTAGTGGGGCGTAGATGTTGGAAGCATCGACGCATGCCCGCAAGCACATAGACATATATGGCATGTGTCCGCCTGTCTATCCATCCGTCCGTCAGTATGTATGTATGTATGTATGTATGTATGTATGTATGTATGTATGTATGTATGTATGTATGTATGTATGTATGTATGTATGTATGTATGTATGTATGTATGTATGTATGTATGTATGTATGTATGTATGTATGCGTACTCCGTGCTTATCCTGCAGAGCGTGCTCTGCCTGTAAGAGAGTGATGCTCAGCAAAAAAGCCAACTTTAAAAGTTAATCTTGAGGCATGAAAAATACAGCGCTTGTGTAGCTTCGCTCTCGTAGCAGATGAATTAAACAAATATAGGTAGCGTATAGGCCGGGTCCCATTTTTCCTCGGGTTCACCCAAAGGTCATTCTACGGCGGTAACCGCTTCTATCCCTATGAGCAAATGTAAAAAAAAGAACAAAACAGAAAACTATGACATTTGTCATGAGCTAAGTTGTTCAGAATATAGTAGTTATAGTAAAAAGGGGTATATAAGTGTTCTTAGCGAGTACAAAAATAAATTTTGCGGAATTGTCAGTGACACATTCATATGGGCTCATGTTGTGTGGTGCGTCGGTAAAGACAGTAGAAGAGTCAGATGTGCTCGATTCATGAATGTGCAAAATGCATGGACTTTTTTACAGCTCACAAGCTATTTAGATGCAATATTTGTATACCAGTACGTGTCAGAGTTTATGACAACGAGTATGACATAAAACTTCCTATATCTTCAAAGGAAGCCTCATGTATATGGTATTAAACATACAATAAACTCGGAAGGGGGTATCAACAGCGCCAACTGTATGGTAAAAAAAACTGAAATAAAAACCACCGTAGCATTGGAAGTGGAAAAAAAAAACATTTGAAGACTAAAAACATATAGCTTTCAAGTCTACGTATAGTAAAAGTAATTGCAAAATTTTCAAACAGACCATAGGTTCTTTCTTACAGCCGCCAGGTCTTATGAATATTGCGAAGACCAGATCACCCACGCCAGAAATTGGACACTAAAAATACTGGTAAAAATTGAGTGACTTTGTGTTAAATTGCTTCTCACAAAAAACAACAAATCTTTCAAATCAAGAAAAGAGCAAACAACATGTAAAAACAATGCCGTAGAGCAGGGATTTGCAACCTTTTGAGGTTGAGGACAAAGTTGCATGAAGCCGACCCAGCGGGTGGTCGCAAGGATAATTGAACGGCGCGGAAGAGGGGCAGCTTTGCAGCCAAAGCACTAAAATTGTTTGAATTGACATTAACTTGTAGAATTTGGTTAAAAGTCATATTTATTTTTAGCACGCGAAAAACTGAGAGGTCGGCCTGAATCAATTCAGTGACCTGTGACTCACCGTTAGATAAAAAAAGGGAAAGAACGAACAGGAGTAAAAAAAAAAAGGAAAGGCCACGAGGCCCGGTGGCTCAAGCGACAGTTACTGTAAATGCTACTTTTTGGTAGCGAAGTGGCGCCAAGGTACGCCATGTTGGGCTCCAACGCTATACTGAAAAGCCACTCTCCGTCTACGTAGGAGTCGAGCTTGCGGAACGGAGTGAGCTGGTTTCGTTTTTTTTTCTTGTTGTCCTTCTTTTATTTTTTGTAATGTTAGCAAAACTAGATTGCTCGGCTCTTGTTTATGAGCCGCGATTTTACACTGCTGATCATAGTATGTAAGTAATGCGCCAAAGGGTGCGTATATATATATATATATATATATATATATATATATATATATATATATATATATATATATATATATATATATATAATTTCTTTTTACATTCCATTGCTTCTAATAACTTCCCCTGTACATTCCTTGGCATTACTGTCTGTTAGATCTCATAATTATTGTGTCAAAACACGGAAAAACGAGCCCTTAGGTATACACTTCTTTCCCTTATTCATTAACGAGAGTCTCGTACTGGCAGACTTGGTGTCATTAGGTTGTATTGGTTGTATACGAAGGACTATTAATCAGCTGCCCGCTCGTAATAAGTTCACGTGCTATGTGACGCCACATATGCGCTTAAAAGAGTGTTTCACACTCGTCGCTTGGCTCACAGATGGCGCTGACTGGCACTCCTACTTCTAAATTCACATATAAACCCAAAAAAGTGGATGGAGGGAAGGCCGCTGTGACAGCTCAGTAGTTAGAGCATTGAACGCGTTATTCGAAGGTCGTAGGTTAGAATCCTGCTCACGGCTGGTTATTTTTTCACCCACTTTTCTTTCTATTTACATTTCATTGGCTCTAATAAATTCCTCTGTACATTCCTTGGCATTACTGTCTGTTAGATCTCATTAATATTGTGTCAAAAGACGGAAAAACAAGCCCTTAGGTATACACTGCTTTCCCTTATATATATATATATATATATATATATATATATATATATATATATATATATATATATATATATATATATATATATATATATATATATATATATATATACGAAAAGGCTGCCGGTGTGTGGTGTTACATAGGTGTGGTGTAGGTGCATGTTGAAGCACATCAGGCAAAGTCATCGAAATTATCTAGAACCCCCCATACGTCTTTTTCTTGAGCCGCTACAATAGGTTGAAACCCAAAACCAAGCCTCGGTTTTACACTTCACCAAATAATACACCTGAGATCACACATAACTCGACAAGCAGAAACGAAGAGGCAGCCGAGGGAACAATAACAGTGCCGATGCTCGGTGTCTTTACATTTGAACGGCCGGAACCTGCAGTGTGTTGGCATTGCCTTCAAAGGGTCGGCTTCTGCGTAGTGCAAAGAAACCACTTCAGACCACGTGATGGCCTTCGGCCAATAGTTGTGCTAGAGGCGGAGCGATCGGCGCAGGGAAAACAGTAGCGCAACTCTGCTACCTAAACGACTGAGGAGCTGTACAATGGTGAAAGATGGGGGAGGTAAAGAAAGTAGTTTGTGTTTGAGTTTTGGTCTATTTACCCACGTGACAAATATACAAACAACACATGTTATACGTGGTTTGGTGCAGAGGGAAAAAAACGGCATGTCACAGCTTGACTTGCCCCTTCACCCAGTGAAAAAAAATCTAAGCTACGAAATCACAAAATATTACAAACAGTGAAAAGAGACAATAGAAAATGAACGCGCATGTGGCCCATGACAGGAAATAATAAAACAACAATTCGGATTCGGAAATACATACAAGACAATTCATAACAAAGCAATGTATGGATGAATAAAATAAAGTAACCATAACACAAATCACCCAACATTCACGGAAAACACCATCGGCACATCCAATTTAGCATATCAGTTTTAGAAAATATACGCAGATTATAAATAGTTAATTTTAATTTCTTCATCACGCTCGGAAGACAGTAATGTAGCGTTTCAAATTCATATTTAGTGCGAGTACTAGTACTCGTACACCGAGTGACTCGACTTGGTGTACTTGTGGGATTAGGTTGCAAGACGCCCAATGTAAGTAAAAGTGTATACTTCCTCGGCGTATTTCTGATTTAAAAGTTGACAGAAGCTGGTATCCGTAGTCACTAGCAATTCCTAATACTCTGTATTCTGCGAATATTAGAGAAGTGTGTGCGTTATAGAATACACCTTCATTACGTATATATGTAGAGAGAAGGTGCAAGTAGATAGAAGGTGTTGTTGATGATGACGATGAAAGCGGTGTTGGATGTACACCTTGAATGCCAAAGTTCCAATTAAACCTAGGTTACAAATAAAATACAGTTTTTGTCAAAACCGCCATGTCTGGCTTCAGGAGGAAGTGGCGAAGGAAAGAGGGAGTGTTTGATGATATGCCGGTGGCCGCATCATGGCGCCAAGCGGGCCTGATTGACGACTTCTGTCACGGAGTATGATCCAAACATATCAACTTCACAATTCTTTTCAATAGTGCGAGTTTGTTGCCTTGGTCTATAGCATACTTTTTTAGTAATTCCTCGTAAATTACATGTAATCATGCTTCAAGGGACATTATTACTCTGTGTAATGATGTTCCTTGAATTCATGTTCATGTTGCGCAAAGTAATCGTGTTTTAATCAACATGATTACTCTGCGCAATGTGCACATAGACATATCTTATGGAGGGAATGTGTTACATGCCAAAATTGCAATATTATGACTAGGCAGGCCACAGAAGGACACAATGAAAAAAATTTCACCAGCCTGGGTTCTTCTCATGTGCATCTCAATCTAAATACACCTGTGTTTTAGAAGTTCACCTCTATGAAAATTAGGTCACCCAGGCGGGGAGAGAACCGAACTCGCATCCTCCTGCTCAGCCGAAAAAATGTAGCAGCTAAGGTACAAGAAATGTACCTGATACAAGCCGGCCAAAAGATGAGTAGCATCGTTTTTGTAACACATGGCAAAACCGTTAATTTATATTAACATGAGGTAGACTAGAATTGCACGCCAATTACGTTGTTAGTGATAGCTAACCATAAATTTATCAATGCCTGTCGTGAAACACGTGTTAACAAGATCGTGGGATTATAACTTGAGAATTGTATTCTACTAAAGATGTTTGTTTAGTTATAAAGTAATGGCAGTGTTGTACGAGTACCAAAGTGCACGTTTTAGTCGCAAAAGTATACTTTAATGCATTCACACTACTTTGTTTGATGGCACCCATTGTGTACCCTATGCCGAAGTAGTATACTCAGTTTTTCTTGTTGTTCTTGAGAAGGCTGATATCAATGAATGTTTTAGGAAAGGTTCATAAAAGAGTGCGTGGGCAAACGAGGACGCTGCTAAGAAACTTTTATAATGATAACAATATATTACTAATAATGGGTAATTGGGTTTACGTCCTAAAGCCACGATATGATTATGAGAGGCGCCGCGTAGTGGAGCGCTTCAGAAATATTGACCACCTCGGGTTCCATAACGTGCACCTGTATCCAAGTACACGGGCATCAAACATTTTCGCCTCCATCGAAAATACAGACGCCGCAGCCGGGATTCGATCCCGCGACATGCGGGTCAGCAGCTGAGTACCTTGATCACTAGACCACCGCGGTGGGGATTCTGTTAAACGTTCAACTAAAAAATTTTTGAACAGAGACGAGTTGGTATAGGGTCATGCATTATTTCATCGCATTTAACGACGCATATTCGTTTATTGTTGTTTCAATTTTTCCTGTATTTTTTATGGGCATTTTTTACTTCTTGTATTTGGAAGTACGTACTTATCATCGCGTGTGATCTCGCCCTTCTCTAGTTTAATTTATTTTAATTACACAAACGTTATCACCTATTTTAGAACGCCTGATAACCTATATTGTTTCCTCAACGCAAAAGAAAGCGAAACAAAATTCATATAAAAATTGACTGCAATTTCTCTTGTCATGTGGCTTGTTCCACAGCAAACAAAAGTTACCCTAGAAACATAAAGAGAAACATAAAGGCACACTCCCTAGTCTCTGTATTTGATAAGGTCATCAATCATGTCATTAAACATGGCGTAGCCACGGTCGTACACCCACTTGCAAGCCTTTGCTTAGCTTCGAATTTGACGATGACAGATCATGGCATTTACGCGGGCTCTACAAGGAGCGTTCACTTGCCGAGAAATGATCTTTTTTTGCCGAAATATAAGTGTAACTTGCTTTTTCTTTTCGCATAAAAGTACATTCTGCTTCTTTTATTTTTCTTTGCATGTCACGTCACCTTCACCAACAGCAGCTGTTGGCGCCAACAGAGAGTGTATTATTAAAGGGGGATATCAACTTTTTCGAAAAATTTGTTACTACTATATTACATGTATTCCGGATTTATATTAGGGTATATGTTATATGATATTATACAAATGTGATAAATATGTTTTTCTTGTGATTTATCATGCGCATATTAACAAATAAACATATCTATCTATCTGTCTATCTATCTATCTATCTATCTATCTATCTATCTATCTATCTATCTATCTATCTATCTATCTATCTATCTATCTATCTATCTATCTATCTATCTATCTATCTATCTATCTATCTATCTATCTATCTATCTATCTATCTATCTATCTATCTATCTATCTATCTATCTATCTATCTATCTATCTATCTATCTATCTATCTATCTATCTATCTATATTGTTAATTTGTTATTTGCAGTGTGATGACGCTGAAAAGTGGCACACTTGCTGCTTCAGCAGCCTAAGACGCGTAAAACAAATAATAAAGAAAGTGAAAAAATTCAGGGGAAACCAAAGTAAGAGCATGAAAAGAAACATCGTTTCCTATGAACGCGTAGTGATTGAATGCGACGACGATGACGACAATGACGATGATAACAACGGCAACAACAACGACGACGACATCAAGGAGGCATTCAGGAGATCATTTTGTGTGAATAAATGTTACGAGCGTAGCTTAAAGACCCGTTTTGATAACGGCTACCCAAAGCAATGCGCACCCTCAATAACAACGCACGAGTTCAGTGAAGAAATGAAATGCAATAAAACGTGGTTGGATGAAAAACGAAAATCATTGAACCAGGAACGCTCAGGACGCATGCCGATGTGTTGTTTGCAAATCCAATTTGATCGAACAGAGCAATCGAAAATGATCCATCTTTGTCTTTCCAAGCACCTCGGGGAAAAACAAACAAACCGGCTGATAGAAAGAAAAGGAAATGAGAAAACGAAAAAAAAACGCAGTAAAGGGCGACGCGTAGTGGGAGGGGCACTAAAGTGAACGAGCACCTTATATGCGCGAACAGCTGCCTTTTCTACCGAATTACAGGAACGAACCAGCCACGCGGGCGACAATGGTGGAGAATGCGAAAAACCAATCACACCCGTAGCCGTATACCAAAAGCGTCTCTGGATAAATGTGGTGCACGGGGGTTCGGGCCTTGGAGCGCGCTGTAATCATGCGGGATGGCTCTAGCGCTATAACGTAGCGCCTTCGTGTCGGACGTTTTCCCGCTGCATCGTTTTGAACACCTCCCTGTGAAGAAACGCGGAAGCGCCCACAAGACACGTAATAATCATGTTCGCTTTCAACAATGGTCGTTTCTTTCTTTTTTTCTGGGCGCGAGCTGTTATTATCTTAACACAACAGCACAATTTGGTGGCGACGTTATTTTCCGCACAGCCGCAACCACCGGTGTTCTGCGCACTTATCACAAACAATCTGAAAAATGACAGAAAACCAGGCTTCGAGTGAGAATTGAGTCCATGAATTCTCCCTGGCAGTTAAGTATTATATCAGAAAGCTATGCTAGTTAGTGCTTGAAAATTATTTGCAAAGAGACCCTATACATGTGCCAATGTCGGGTGAGAAACCACCTTCATGGATGTAATAGAAGAGTAGAATTGCAGCAGGCGTTACGTTATGCGAACTGTGCAAAGGGCAGGTGATTTATAACTTGTCACCCGTTACAGAGAGATAAGTTATGATTTCTCTTCGTCATCATTACCCATAGCATTAACAATCAGTGCAGCTATGTAGGTGCACACGCGACCATGCAGACGCGTATTGGATGCCTCACTACGCAAAATGTATGTTTATGTTTCAGTAGAAACCTTGAATATCTACTTGCAAGTGACACCCTGAGGGAGTATACATACTCTGCCTTATAAAGGGCACTCCTTCATGCAGCTAGCCCTGCTGCGGTGGTCTAGTGGCTAAGGTACTCGGATGCTGACCCACAGGTCATGGGATCGAATCCCGGCTGCGGCGGCTGCATTTCCGATGGAGGCGGAAATGCTGTAGGCCCGTGTGCTCAGATTTGGGTGCACGTTAAAGGACCCCAGGTGGTGTATATTTCCGGTGTCCTCCACTACAGTGTCTCTCATAATCATATGGTGGTTCTGGGACGTTAAACCCTACATATCAATCAATCAAACTCCTTCAGCTAACGCTGTGACTAATTCGCGTTATTTAGCGCGAGATATATGACGTGTGTTGGAGAGCTCGTGAAAGACGAAAAAAAGGGAAGTCTGCGTAGGACCGAGACTCATAGAAGCTACACGTTATCTAAAAAGGCATTAAGGCATTTCAGCATTTTATACTCGAATACAGAAAAAACATCGATCTTCTTTATGGCCACGTGCACTTGCGGAGCGAAGTATAATAATAATACACAAGAAACATACGACCTATAACAGAAAGTGGCAGTGCTTGTTTTGCAAAAGACCGCTGTATCCACTTTTCCGCCGATTTTCTGTTTCATAGTTATCATTGAAAAATAAGTTTCAATTACGATCAGAATTCCGGCTTTGTGAAATCACATTAGCACATGACAAAGCGGATGAAGGTGACTGTAAGAGAGTAGCGTATTTTCCTCATACTAGAATCCCTTTTTTGTGTTCCTTGTAGGCCCTATCCACCATATTAAAAGATTCTTTCTTTTTTGGCTGAAAGAGATGAATTTGTATAGCCATATACTCAAGATGCGCTATGAGTATATGCGGTCTGAAATAGTAGGGGACACCATATTAATCTGGATGCCAAAGTCCTGAAGCCTACAACTAAGTACATGGTTCTTACAGTGCTTCGACACTTTCGCAACGCAGTGACCATGACGGAAAATAGACCATGCGCCTTTGAGATTACCAGTGCTACAAATCACGAAAAGAACGAATCACGAGAAGAGCAAATACACATTACACCCCCCCACCCAAAAAAAAAAAACCTGCCGCAGAACCGAAAGTTGCTGAAAATGATCTTAAAGGTTTGTAACATTAGAACAAGTTTTTAAATATACTTCTAATTGAATTTTGAAACGCCTTTGACTGATTTTATGGTGGGTGATGCTTGTTGCCCTATGGCCTGCATCTATACTCTAATTGTAACGTCATATCTATATTAGCAAGCATTTGTGTGATGAAGTGAAGAAGAGAAATAGAATGTGTTTAAGCAGTGCACCGTTGAGAAAGTCCACTATAGAGAGAGTATGAGCTCGATAAATTAATGAAAAAATTGCCAAGTGCATCACAAAGAAAAAGAAAGTTTGAAGAAAGTAATAGTTATTAAAGTGAAACGTAAACGTACGTACAGGACTAAGAGCTGTTCCAGGAAATTGGTTCTGTGAAATAGCGCAGGTTTTAATTAACTTTAACTTTCGAAGAGCGATGACTCTCAAGGAAGAAACCAAATAAAACAATGCCACCAGATGACTCGATGCGAGTGGAATTCTAAACAACAGGAAACCTGAAATTCCTGAAAAGTCCTTTTTACTTTTTATTTATTTCTTTCTCCTGCAGACAGTCTTCCCTGGAGAAAGGAAGTAATGACGGCGACCTTCTAGCACAAATTAAAGCGCGATTGCGATGCACGAACACAGCTGTCGTGGTGATACGTGGGGCCTTTTTTCCGTTTACATTTCACTTCGTCCTGTTTCAGCAACAACTCTGCTGTCGATAAAACCTTCCGGGAACACAGATGCCGGAATAACATCCCCCTCCCCTCCCACGCCAAATTAAGGAAGAGTCACAGAATGAAAGAGACGTGATCAGACCTGCTAGGACGTTCTTGGACACGACCCCTCGCTCAATTCACCGCGGAATTCTGCCCTCCACAAAATCAGATCCGGATGTAATTGGAACGACGAATCTCTCGAGACGTTCGCACTGCGCGCTTCACTCGACACCGGCCTTCGCTTTTTTTGTTTTCATCTATCTCCTTCTCACTTGCTCTCATCAGCGCAATGCCGCTATTGGCGCGCGCCCAGGAAGAAATAACACTCCCCAAACACGGCTCTGTACATGCGAGCCGCGAAATCAGCCCGACTCCATCATGCCTCCACCATTGTGAGCCAAGGCTGCCATCGGCAGTGTCTGGGGTGTTGGTGGAACATCAATTCAGTGACCAACAGCATCCGAGTTGATCAATCAGAACTCGTGTTATTCTGCACTCTGAGAAAAGAACTTGTTCTCCAGCCGCAGCTGCTGTTTCGGCTGTGATAAAACAATGACAGAGTGTGCGGTTCTTCTCTGACTGTCGCGGACAGGAAAGGTGTGTGTGTGTGTGTGTGTGTGTGTGTGTGCGTGCGTGCGTGCGTGCGTGCGTGTGTGTGTGTGTGTGTGTGTGTGTGTGTGTGTGTGTGTGTGTGTGCGCTAAGCGTTATGTATATGAATGACTTCAAATCAGCTTGTTTTTTTCTCGCGTACACACTACCCTGCAATTCTTAACGGCTGGGCTTAGTGAGTGATAAATATTTATTGCGATATTAGAACTAGTTTTATGCTGTTGCGAGAACACCACTGGAGAAATCATGAAGTCATTGGAGATTGTGTACACTAAAGAGACATGTTCTTGTGTAATAATGTTATTATGTAGTATTTTACGTGCCAGAACCAATATATGAATATGAGAGATGCCGTAGTGAAGGGCTCCGGAAATCTTGACCATCTGGTGTAATTTACTGTGCACTGACATCGCACACTACACAGGCTTCTACCCTTTCTCCTCAATTAAATGCAGTCACCTCGACAGGAATCAAACCCGTGACATTTGGATCAGCAGCCAAGCACTCTAGTCACTGATCCACCGAGGCGCACATTATACTAGTTTGAATGGCAAAATTGTGCACTGTGAGGGTAGATCGTTAATATTAGAAGTATGCAGAAAGTCAACGGACAGTATTCTACTTTTCGAAAGCTTTTGTTCATAACTTTCAGAGCTTGCATTCAGTCTATTCCATACAAGGATACAAGGGCAACAAGTGTAAAGATATTTCGTTCTTTTTTTCTGCATTGCTTAATTAAAGCGATCAATGTTTTGTGTTAGTTCTTTACCGATGCTTTATTGTCTACCCTTACTTATGTAAATACATGGATATGTAAAGCAAGTCAAGTCATGCTACCCACATTAAAACGTAGGCTACTGTTTCGTAGAGCAAGCGTGAGCAGTTCTACATGAGTGTTACACACAATGTTCCAGTTCTAGTCCTCTACGAATAAATATGGCAGTGTTTTACTTGTAGGGGATGCTTTTAAATGCGACAAAACTTGTAATAAATGTCTGATCGTCGTACTTGAGCAAAGAAGGCAGAGATCTTGCCACGATCTTTCTGCCACGTCTCCTCGTGAAGAAATTCAGAAGAAAAAAAAAGGAAGAGCAACCCTTCCCTCCACGCCCCCTTTCCTCCTTATCCGTGCAAATAGATGCCACTTCTACATAAAAGAAATCATTCAGAAGTGTACCTATTCCATGTTTCAGTATATTTTTTTGCAATGGTGGAGCTGTTAGCGTGTCCGATAAAACATTCGGCAAATCCAACGTACCTTGGAAAGCGCTGTCATGCGAAACATGCGGGTGGAAGGATTGCGCGAGACGTTATGAAGTGGCACTAAATATATGCACAAATCCACGCACATACATACGTTGAATAGCCGCGTATGTTTTATATTAGCACTTGTTTACAGTTGCGCAGCGATGTCAACAGCGGCATAGATATCAGAATAACAGAAGCAGTAAGCTGATTTGAAGCGCTATAGTGTTTACGATGGTGCACGCGAAGATGGTAGCCCTCAAGACTGCTACACAAGTGAGCCTCAGCCGATAGCGAGTAACTACAATTTACGTTAACCCGGCATTACGGCTGTATCATGAGTACTGGTGACATCATATTTAACCTGAACAGCCGCAAGCCTTCGCGATGGGATAGCGCACACCGTCCAGTTTTCACCATTGACAGGCGTGAACATCATGTTCGGCTGCTCTGTGCATAAATGCAAACTGCGCACACGATACTATCGTGAAGGCTTGCCGCTGCTCGGGTTACATTGACGCTGGTAGTGCTTATGTAATGTCTATAAAATCGGATAGCTCGTACTAGAACCACGATAGACGTTAAGCGAACATTAGGGTCTATTTTAAAGGTATATTCGAGGTCTGGCGTGACTCTGTGGTAGCATACTGCACTGCCGTGCAGAATGCCAGGGTTTGATTCCTGCTTGGGCACTGACATTTATTGTTTGCATTCGTCCAGTCAACGCTGCCTATGACTGTTTTTTCTGAACGCTGAAGCCTTAACGTTATCCACGTGTGTTCTTGCCGTTCCTGAATAGATATGAAATGGCTATCACCTGTGGTACATACCCTGATATCAGTGGCACATACCCAACTTCGGTTATGTGTCACTATTTCTTGGAAAGTGTTTGACGACATGCGCGACGAGATTGTGACAATGTTCATGTCATGATCAGCAAGTAGTATTCGACAAATCATCTTAGCCTCCCGTGTAATTTTTGGCGTTACCTAAATCAAAGAGGTGATCATGAGAGCACCCAGACGTAGGTTAGATAGATAGATAGATAGATAGATAGATAGATAGATAGATAGATAGATAGATAGATAGATAGATAGATAGATAGATAGATAGATAGATAGATGCCAAAAGTGCTTGCAGTACGCAAAGAAATGCTTCGCATTTGAAAGAAATGCCCGAGTTAAGCATTTACAAACATTGTATTCGTGGCACAACCTCTTGGCTTATGTAGCACTCTTGTCTGGATGCTGAAATTTCGCCTATGAGAGGTCAGTCCAGTAAAAGAAAGCCCCTTTGTGCAAACTTTAGGATTATAACAGGTACTTTCCTTAGGTGATACTTAAAGGGTACTTGAGATACTACAGGGGCTTAAAATATTGCTACAAGAAAATATCATTCGATGTAAATAAAAAACGCTATGATCTTCGAAAATCTTCACGCGAGATCTTTGCGCGTCCAGCATATTCAGGCTTCCCAAAACTCCAGCTTCATTCGCTTTAGTGGACTGTGGCCGCCATCTCGCGGAACTTGTGCTAACTGTGGCAACGTACGGAGTAAGCCTAAATCGATGAAGCGCCTGCGATATTTCTCTTTCGCGTGGACCCCGCTTTCCGCATCCTATGCTTGAACGTCGGTTCGCAGGATGGCGCTGGCTGCCCGGGTGCGGAAAAAACATTGATGTTTGCGCTGATAGGCGGGAAACTGCTGGCCGATAACTGGGCGTACATTCTCACTTATAGGCTGGTTACTTCGTGGAAAGAGTGCATAAGAATAGAAAACAGGAAGGAAGGTGAACCAGGGCTGAGCCCACTAGGCAACCCTGCACTGCGGAAAGTTGGAGGGGAACGAAAGTTTGGGGGGAGAAAATAAAAGCCACGGGGCAGACGTAACATCCACGTTTGACATCACAAACTAGGAATCAGACTGGTGTCAGTGATAAACGCAAAGCACTTTAGTTCCCTTTCATAACAGTGATGGGGATCCGTATGGTACAAATCGACAGCTAAGTTGCTTCCGTTCAGATGATGTAGAAAATTTGCCTATGTCGGGCAGTAACACAAAATGTGCTCAATAGTCTCATAATTACGTACACCGCTTGGCGCCACTGAGCCGGCCAACTGAATCCAACGGAGGGCTAGGTAAAAAAAATCACAGGACACCACATAATAGTTGTCTGTAGTTGTAGTACGATTATTCTGACCTAAATTGAAACAGTGTGGGGTTGAGTCAGTAGAGCGAAATTTCTCTCTTTCATCTCCAAACTGAGCATAATTTCTTTCTTTCTAAGAAGTATTTAGCAAATAAGCGCCTTTGGAGAATGATGTATCTCTCTCATGCAAATATTGGATATTTCTGCGGGCCAGCCCAGTATGCTACGGTTTAGCTACGTCAGGGCTTGTAACTCGCTTCTAAACGGTTCTTAGGCAGACTTGATGTCGGGAAATAAATCAAGGTGATATCACTAAAGAAGCCATTTAGAATATCAAAGAAACAGCCAGGCGCCACACCCTATGCAAATTGCGTAGCGAGTGGGTCGTCCAATGCTCTAACGCATGAGAAAACGTGTTCTTGATCACCTAATAACTGTTGCGAATCCCCACTTCAGGCATAATTCTAAATCATTGTCAGCCACTGCATAAAATATTGCACAAAATTTCTAACATATGTGTAGCAGACATCATGCTTCTCCGAAGAATGACGAAGGATAGCATAGTGAAAGCTGCCCTACTACACAAAAATTGTGATTTATGGCGTAGTGGGTACCCAGCCGTCTGCTCGTAGCAGTTACCCAAAGAGTGTTTAAAAAGGCTCTGAAATGCCACTCTTTCAGCTTTAGCTGTGACTGTGCTGGCCATTCAGCGCAGGCCTGGCGTTTTTTTCTGTTTCTTTATTTCTTTCTTTTTTTCTTCCTGTTTTTTCTCTTTTCGGAATATGTTTATTTCATTTCGTTCTCGTTTTCTGTGTCTATTGTCTACCAACTTTTTTCTTTTCATTTTTCTTTCCTTTCATAATCTGATTCTGGCTTCCTTCCTCTTTCTGTCTTTGTTTCTCTATTTATTTCTTACTCTTTCTGCTTTTCTTTCTTTTCATATCCCTCATATGCTACGCCTCACCTACTCCCTCATATGCTACGCCTCTTCTATCCTCTAACATCTCTCCTCCTCCCTGTGCCTTCCACTCCCTAGCCCCTTCCCGTGCGATATTCTGCAACATTGCGCTATGTTCTGCCAGATCGCCCGAAAGCTTGTATAGACGCTCGCCTTCGCATCATGAGTACAAGGGCTCAAATCCCGTGGCATAATGAGTAATTTTTCTCATTGCCAAAATTTTTAACACGAAAGTTTTTTATGCTGGGGCCCACTAGGACGTCAATGACGTATATCCGTCACGGAGGTATCGTCAAAATATTCATGATGAAAAGACAGAAAAAAAGGTATGCTATCGGTAGTCTACACGCAATCGTTTCAAACGTAATCTCCGAAGTGCTCCTCAACACGTAAAACTACTTACATATAATATGTTGGTCAGGCCTAACTTTGATTATGCATCAAACATTTGGAATCTTCATCAGCTCTACCTCAGTGACGCCATAAAATTTCTTCAGAATCGTGGCTAAGGTATGTTTGTTTATAATTCTTTACATAGATAGGCCCTCCTATCGAAAGGTCGGCCAGCCTGCCTGAGGCACTTCCACTCTTTACCCTGATTACACCACTCATACGACATCAGTTTTTGTCATTAAAAGAATAATATGATTTGGACTCGCTAGCACATGACCATGGTGTCGCGAGGTTATCATTATATTATATTCTATAACTCCCCCCTTTTTTTCTTTTCCCTCTCTTCCTTTTTTCTCATTTTTCTTGTCTCTTTCCCTAATCCGCCAGTGTAGAGTTGCCAACCGGATGCACTTCTGGTTAACCTCCCTGCCTTCTCCCTTTTGTTGCTTCTTTCCGCCATAAAATACAGTCCACTTCACCAGGCGCCTTACATTTCACCTCCTATGCGCTTTTCACTGCGCACAGTCCAATAGTCTAACGTTGCTCATCTGAGTACGCACATTGTCACTTGCTCGTCTTCATTTATTTTTGTCGCACATCCGAAAAGCGCAACAGTCTTCTCCACGACATCGCATCCACCACCACATCACTTGCCTTCATGGAAGAAAAAAAACAAGATCAATTCGGGGACCAATACTGAAATATTTGTTTATATAGCTATCCCTACTGTAAAACCCCGCCGGGCTCCTTAAGGTAAATATTTTCAATGAAACTGAATGCTCGGACTCTTGACTTTCCATCTTGAGGAGGTTATAGTATGGTGTTTGCAGTGGAAAACAAAGAACTTTGCACTAATCATGTGTTATATTGCACGGTCGTTGACACAAAATGTCATTTCTCATACGTCTCTCATGTTTCGCATATATACTATTTGGTATACCACCCCTGCTGTGCATTTAACATAAGGCTTCCTATGCTTCTTATGCAACTCAAAGCATGACTATCCTTTGTTCTGACGTCAACAAATAACTTTGCAAGTTTCTTCAAACGCCGAAATCACCATGGCAACTTCGGGCCGATATTAAATATTTCTACGTCTGGTGTTTCACCTCATGCACATAATCTGACTTTTTTATTCTAAATGGGACGGGTGACAGGCATCATTTTGCTACCAACCAATGCTAAACGAATTCAGTACCACCCAATATTTTGAAAGACGATGATCTCCCCGGAGACATAAAGTATATTCTTTTGCGTAGAATTTCAGACACTGCTTCTTGAATTTCCTTTTACGCATATACTGTTTACATTGCTTTTATGTATGGCGTCACCAATATTTTAACATGCTTCTCCGACTTTAGCCAATTGTTTGTCAGAGCTGTTTTAAATAACTACACACTTACGAGTATATTGAATCAAGCTCACAGGTTTTACATCTGAAATTCGCCAGCAGGATGGCTGTTCTACACCTGCCTGTAGTGCTACGCTGTGAGTCATTGATTGATGAGAAAGAGATAACTAAAGACTACCCTCACCCTCCTGCGCATTCTCACAGTATTTTGACAAAGAAAACACAAAGATCAGAAATCAAGCAATCACCACTACCTGTAATGGCTGCCGAACAGCAACAATATTGCAGAAAGAGGAAAAAAAATCCTAAGAGCGGGGACCACAATCATAATTTTACCTACGACATTCGTTCGACCGCGGTGGCTTGCGCCAAGAGATGATGTCTTAATCAGATTCTGGGCGCGCAAATTTTTCTTTCGCATAATCTGCCATCCCGCCGATAAAAAGCAATCAAGCAACAAGGGAGCGTCCCTCCCTGGTTGCTTGACGACGAGAGAAAGTGACTCGTAGACCCCGGAGCAAAAAAAAAAAAAAAAGAAATCAGAGAAAGAGATTGGGAAAATAGGATAAGAAACGGCGCATACCGCGTTTTGATTCGCAGGCACGAATTCTGATTGTGACACAGCTGCGGACCAGAGAGAACTGCGAGCGAATACATTGCTCGTTTTTTCTGACGACTTGGACATTCTGCCGTTGTTTCTGGATATGATGTTTCCATTAGCGACGGAATGCATCACGTCAGAACGCAAATGACGCCAAAGTCGGCGCCGTGCTTCTTCACTGGGGTGATCTCTTAGAGGACGCAGGTTGCTTCATCACGCTGAGTAGTGGGAGCCGCCTTTATTGATGCACCCTTCGTCGCGTTAGGTCGCTTCTAATACCGTGCAACGCTGAATGCGCGAATGCACCCCGACTTGTCGTAGTAGGCTGAAGAAAAGGATGCGCATTCCATGCTGTTACGACGGGTAATGTGCGCGCCAATGGCGCTAAAGCAGGGCGCCTGTTTATCTATCTATCTATCTATCTATCTATCTATCTATCTATCTATCTATCTATCTATCTATCTATCTATCTATCTATCTATCTATCTATCTATCTATCTATCTATCTATCTATCTATCTATCTATCTATCTATCTATCTATCTATCTATCTATCTATGAATTTCGCTAATTTAGACAGCAAAGGGTCCGCAGCAACAACTGCACGTGTTCTGATGTCTCCGAAGTATAGATATTTCGTCTGTCTGTCTGGTAGCTATAGCGGTTGCACCACAGCTTCACTGCACGCAATCAATTTGAAACGGCTGGAGCGCGCTCCTACGTCGCGTGACGGTCGGGGCACGCATCTTCATCTACGCAGCCGCGTCTAGATCGTTAGGAATGGATCAAGGAGATCTGCGCTGCTCATCTCGCCTCGCTGAGAGGCTCTGAGAGAAATAGGCGTCCCGATGAGCCGGCTGATGAGGTATTCGCGAGCGGCGAGGATAAGCTCAAATGAGCGAAGAGCTTTATTAAAAGAGCGTCGCCAGGTTCCACTGTCCATCTCATCTCGCATTGAGTTCGCAGCTTGGAGTACTTCGAGCGGGTCCTAGCATTGCACTCGCTGCAAGCGCAGAGTTAATACCTCATTTCTCTGATACCTTCCAACCCAACTATGGAGTTCTTGTTCTGTTTTACATCGCGAAAGGTGTCGGTGATAACGTTTCATCAGTACGGCACAGTCTCTCCGTGCCCATTTTTTTAGATAATAAAAGTTCTGGCCTCGAAGAGAGTAATAACTTCTAGTGGCATGTAACAACAGGTGTCTGAATTTGTTTGTGAACGTCATTTTAGGTGAAGGTGAAGTGTTGCAGGAAGTGTGCATATGGACATAGACTCAATAAAGAAAATTTGCACCTGGAACAGTGTGATTTTTAGCAGTGAACACCCTAAATTGATTGTTCCATTAGCTCTCTCTCTCCATCTCTCTCGCTCTCTGATTAGGTATGAATACCGCAATAAAGATTTTATGAGCAGCCTTTCACCGCGTTGTAGAGGCGGCCATGCCTGCCTCTTCAGGCGATCCCTACACGATGCGAATACACACGTATGTGATCTGAAGTACATGCATTTAACCGAGAGCCATAGAAACTACTACCGTTTGCACGTGCGCAGATATTGAGCTGAAACTATCAACACCGAGTTAGTGTAAAGGCGGACCGGAAATAAAATATTCCACTCCTGAAGCTCCATTTCAAAGCATACCGCAAGCGTTCTATCTGCACAGAACAATCGATCTTGTGGCTTGCACAGCTTTTCCTTCGGGTTTTTGGGTCTATATAGATGAAACCTGTTTGGGTAGGCCATCTTCGAAACTTTAAACTGCGTTTTTCTCACATATATGAATGATGTGAGTGTCAAAGTCAATGACAGAGAGGAAGGATAAGCTTCTACAATGCCATTGAGTTTATTAGGGTAACATTTCTGTTGGTGAAATCGCTGCCACATGGAGCTGTTGCCCTACTCCGTTTCTTCTATCGCTGTAAAAGCACACTAGATGCAACCAGCTTTGTAGAGGTCAGTGCTAACTCAAAATGATTGCGTGCTCTCGAGACTTTTTCCAGCATTGCCCACTCTCTAAGCCTAAATAGCGCGTCTAATAACTCGTATGGTGACCTACTATTGCTATTTATTTCAAATTTGAACGGCCTCGAGAGAATTTTGGCTTGTTACGATGAGGCACATAGCCAGGAAGTTTTTTGTTCTACGTATGTATGTATGTATGTATGTATGTATGTATGTATGTATGTATGTATGTATGTATGTATGTATGTATGTATGTATGTATGTATGTATGTATGTATGTATGTATGTATGTATGTATGTATGTATGTATGTATGTATGTATGTATGTATGTATGTATGTATGTATGTATGTATGTACCCTTGCAAATTCGGAATATTAAAGGGCTTCCCCCACTCTTCCTTGATATGCATGACATGCAATTGCCACCGATTTTGCTTGTTGGATTGTCTGGTGATCATTTCTTTGTTTTCTGAGTAAGGCTAGTGGTTCATTTGGTTAATAAACCATCATATGGGTGCTGCTTACACTGGATGCTAATGGCCTCTACGATTTCTGATGATAATTAAGCACTATGAAAGCGTCATTCGGAACATTGATGTGCAAGGAAAAATGTTTTTTTTTCATTTTTATATCTATATTGATCAGTTTATATGTAGCATTTTTATAAAACTTTGCCATTTGGGGCTAAAAAGCAAAGTGTATTTCACATTTGGCTATTTTTTTATTTTCGCTCTCTTCTGCACTTTTCTTTATACACAACATTTTTTATCGTGATAAAATATGTCGTCGGCTTAGGTTACCTATTATGTCACTCTAAATTTAGAATTACGCGTTTTCTCGCCGCTAGGAAATGCACGAAGCAAAAAAGTCGGCAATGCCCACGCGCATTGCGAATCATTGTTATGCGAACAGTGCGGATGGTAGATGACTGTGTTGCAATTCCCTTATTGCGCGAAACACCCCAGGTGGTCGAAACTTTAAGAGCCCTCCACTAGGGCGTCTCTCGTGATAATCCGGTCGTTTTGGGACGTTAAACCCCACATATCAATCAATCAATTATTACGCGAAACGTTACGAAGTTGCACTAAATATATGTACTAATGCACGCACAGACACACGTTAAACAACCGCATAAGTTTTATATAACCAGTTGTGAAAAGTGGCGTAACAATGCCAACAGCAACATGGCTATCAGAAGCACCAGAATCGATAAGGAGATATCAAGCACTGGTGCTTGTGAGGATGGTAGACCGGACATTGCTACGTATATCAACTTCAGCGGATGGCTCACAATAACAATTGATATTAACGAGACGTGACGACTGTGTGTAGGAGTACATGTGTAACGTTCATAAATTTGGATAGCCAGCACTGCAACCACAATTGACGTTTCCCGAACATTGGGGTCTATTTGAAAAGTAGTTCCAAGATCCGACATGGCTCTATGGTAGTATACTTGATTGCCACACAGAATTCTGGGGTTCGATTCCTGCTGGGGACATAGCATTTATTCTTCGTTATCGTCGGGTCAATGCTGCCGTTGTCATTTTTTTTAATGCTCATGCATCAAATTACTTAGGCCTGCATACATTTTGGACTTACCCTCCCGTGGTTATGTGCCCCACATCTGAAAGAAGGGGTTTGATGACGTACACGACGAAAATGTGACACTATTCAAGTCATGTCCGGCGCGCCGTATTTTTCAAACCATTTTGCCCTCCCATACAAATTTTGTTTGACACCAAGCTACAGGGGTGATTACGCGCCCAGACGTAGTCAGATAGATAGATAGATAGATAGATAGATAGATAGATAGATAGATAGATAGATAGATAGATAGATAGATAGATAGATAGATAGATAGATAGATAGATAGATAGATAGATAGATAGATGCTCAAAATTCCTGCATCACGCAAAAAAATGCTTCGAATTTAAAAGTTGACGGCATAGTTACGCTGCTTGCCAGGTTGTGGCTGCATCTTTTGACAAGAAAAGTAAAGTCGCGATATGAATTAAGTAATATGCACTGCGACATGTCTCTATAGATACTGTGGCAGAAATTGGTGGATTTTGTTGGCGCGGATGTCTAAAAAGAGCGAAAGATCAACTGTGCCATGTGATTGTCGATGCAAAGTGTAGAAGCCGAACTAACAAAATAAATTGCTAGAGATGCAAATCACATATTACAATCAACACACTTCAACGTGTTAGGTTATCAACAGTAAACATAAACAAAACAAATTAAAATCATGCCCAACAGGACGATTATTACGATCACGTATTTAATTTTTAGCAGTGCACAGTGTTCATGCTGTCCCGCAGGTCGCAAGAATAATCATAGGCAATGCTTACGTCTGTGCATTGCTTACTATAGCTACGTCTGAATGTACACAATGTGCTGCTGACGCATGTTGTCAGGCGACGACGACACAGCGTTGGCACAGGAATGACAGCGATACTTGATGTTTTTCGATGAAAAAACGAGGAGCAAATATGTGTGCAGAGAGAACAACTGCACATAGGTATTTATAGTCAATGCGTCCATTCTCTCATCTGAGATCAAATCATACTCGGTAACTCAAGGACAGCGTGCAATATGTAATAAAACAAAAAGAAATGAAATACAACAAGCATGGTTCTCCTAATGAAAAAAAAAACTTGATCTTGAAAAGTTGCACAGTCCAGCCAGTTAAGCGGCGTCGTACATTTCACCGTACGCCACCACCTTAACTGATCTTCGTGTCAACTTGTAAGTTGTCATAAAATTCTTAAGTACACTGCAAAGATATTGAAAAGACACCAAGAAAATTGTCTATGTTTTGTGTATTCATCCTGCTTCCCTTGCTTTCTCTTTTTGTCTGTAGTTTGAAACATAATTTTTAATGATAAGCAGAAAAAAAAAACAAACAAGCTTCATGCGTCATAATTTTCTTTTTTGCAGAAAAATTTCTTTAAAGGGAAAACAGTTTTTTTCTCTTTTCAACAAATTTAAGCTCTACACCACCCACTAAAAAGATTAAGTGCGGTTTTTTTGCTTCTTGTATTGCGATAACTTTCGTAAATGTTGTTCCTCTTCTACGGGGTGTCAGTGTTCATTCATGCGTACCTGGAAACTTGTCGTTTTGTTTACGTCAGAAACAAGGAAGGAAATTCAATACGACTGGATGCTTAGAAGATAGTTTTCTCGAAATGACAGGATAAGAAGTGATATTGGGCACTCGAAACACAAACAAGGTAGTTTCTGATGCGTACAGCATTCGTGGTCGGAAAGTTGACTCAGGTCCACGTAGGTGATGTATCGAAAGCAGTATCACATTATCGCCAACTTTTCTTGCTGTTTGAATATTATAAGTTAGTTGTGCACTTACAACAATACTTCGTTCATTTCCAGTGGATTACTTAATAGTAAATCAAAAAAGTGGACATAAAAACAGAAAAGAAAATTACGTAAGAAATATTATTTTAGTGAACAATGTGAGGAAATGAGTTTGATATACCTGATTGTTTTGGTACTGCTGTTTTGTTTTAACTTTAAAGACGTTTTTCAACGCTTTTTTTAGCGCAAATCAAGGTATCATGAAAATACAATGATCAGAAGTCCTTTAAGAAGAATTGAGTTAAGAACCAGCAAAAAAGTCTCCCTTTACTGAACTCTATAATTTAGAAAAGGACTTCATAAAAGAATGTAAGATAGAGAATATAAACAGAAAGGTAGCCAAGGAAATGTTTCTCAGACGAACACGAAAAAATAAATCCCTCAATATAATTACGAAACGTTTCAATAGCGCTCTGTAGTAGACTGCGGCGCAGACGTGGCATATCTCAAATTTGGCTGCAATTTGGGAATAGCGCGTGAGTACACCTCAACTAGGAGATGAGAACCATGATCAAAGAAAAAAACTCCAAAAGCTCATGCACTAGTGCTCTCACTAAAAGAGATGCACTTAAATGACACGTCACAATAGATTATATGAGCAGAAAAGCTGCTAGTTTTCACTTTCGTCTTTCCAGAAAGGAAAAAAAAAGTTCCAACTTTGCGGAGTCGTATTCGCGTGCCCTATCTTGTTTTTCTTTCTTTATTTTTTTACAAGGTTCGCTGTGTCGTTAGTAGATAATAATAATAATATTATGTGGGGTTTAACGTCCCAAAACCACCATATGATTATGAGAGACGCCTTAGTGGAGGGCTCCGGAAATTTAGACCACCTGGGGTTCTTTAACGTGCACCCAACTTTGAGCACACGGGCCTACAACATTTCCACCTCCATCGGAAATGCAGCCGCCGCAGCCGAGATTTGAACCCGCGACCTGCGGGTCAGCAGCCAAGTACCTTAGCCACTAGACCACCACGGCGGGAGTGTCGTTAGTAGACCTGTCTCGAAAGTGCTAAAGAAATCGATAGTTTTTTTGCGTTATCAGTGGTGTCATTAAAGCAGGAGGACGATGCGTCAGCACGAGTATATAGATTTGCTACGTTATCTTCCCACAGTATTTCTCATTTGTTCATTGATTGACCGAAAGTTAACTTACCATCCTTCAGGCAGGCTTTTAATGCTGGATGTATACTTTGTTATTCATTCCTGAATTGGACGTCAATCTATTGTCTACGACTATCTTTACTTTCCCCATTTTGGGTCCTTTTCTACTATGCTCGTGTGGAATAAAGAAAAAAAAGGCGCATGAAAAACGGCTGAAAATGCTTACTGAATATGTGAAGCTTTTCCATTCATCACAGTTCACCTCTCGGGGTAATACAGCTAAGCAGTTACCTTAACAAATCTCTCTAGAGCAACATGACTTCGTTTGTGTCCATTCGCGGTGTTAATGGAGATGCTGTTAGTCACTGAGTATAGGTGAAGCAGTTACGAAGTCTGGAGCGTTTTATTCAATGTCCACGCTTTCAGCCTACGCTATAGGTTTGTTGGCTACTACAGGAGCAAGAAAACGCTCTTTGCTTTTTTAAAGGTGTGGATCTTAAAGAAGAGTTAAGAATTGCTCATTTGGGCATCTGTGTCCATGCGTGCGTGTGTCTGTGTGTGTGCGCGCGCACGTGTGTGTGCGTGTGGTGTGTGTGTGAGTGTGTATGTGTGTGTGTGTGTGCGTCAGCGTGTGTGTTCGCCTAATATTTTCATGTATATCTTGTCACTGCTATTGACTGAAGAAAATAGAAGGATCAGAAATGACACTAGGAGGGACAAGAAAAAAAAAGATGGTTTCCGCCTAATATACCAGCGATTTTCTGTAAAGACGAATCTTTCAGTTTCATGCGCGAAAACGTAGACACCTTGTAGCCGTAGACTTAGAATTGGTTGCATTCACGTGAGAATATTTAACACTTGCCAAAACCGAAGCAAATGTGTGTCGTTGCATCGCGTCCCCATCAAAATGCAGCCGCTGCATTGTCGTGTATCAGAACTTGACTCCCAAGCCCTGAAAATTCATCACCTTTAGTGCTAGGCGGTATAGCATGGTAGGTCACGCCCATTTCAACCCATGCAACGTGGTGAGCTTCCCTCCAACTCTGCAGGCTTCCGTTGTGTAGCAGTATTCCTGTTGTAGCACTGCGAAAGCATTGTAGAGTATACTTATCCTAGAAAGACACAGACAGATAGAAAAATGAAAAACAAGCGGAAGTATGTTCAACCAGCACGTGTATGGCTGGCTACCTTATAGATAGCGACAGAAAATAGTGATCAATATATGAAGCAGAGACGCAAAAAGGTACTCGTCTATAGTGTTTGGTCAAGCTCGTGCTGATTTTTCTTGTCAGCATTGTTTTCAACTCGCCCACCTATGCTTTACCGATGAAAGACGTGTTCTCGCTGTGAGTGGCGCATTGATATATACTTTCGAGGGCACGGGTTCGTTTCCCGACCGTATTTTCAAAGGGGGTGAACTGCGTGCTTAAATTACGATGTACGTGAAACAACCCTAAGCGGTCGAAACTTCCAGAGCCCTCAACTACTGCGTCTCTCATGATTGTACCATGACATTGGGGCGTAAATCTTGGACAATAGTTCAAACAAATATAAAATTACACACGGAACAAACAACAAATGTGTAGTCAGTGTGCACACACAAACTGTTCCGGGTTGACGCACGTTGCTAAAAGTTCGTGAAAAATTTTGCGGTGCACGAAAAGGGAAGTCTCGTCTTGTTCGTATATAACAGAAAAGCATCCGAAAAAACGTCTCCCTAGAAGCAGTTTAAAAGTACACGCAAACAAGACCAATAAGGAATTCTGTATGAAAATCAAACACACGAAGAGAAAGTAAAAGGGAAGCCAAGATACACCGCACTACTTCCACGCGCATGTTTTTAAATAAGCGCGCTTTTTTTGGTTATAAAGAAATAAGAAAACGAAAGTTTGCCGTCTCTCGACCAGCCACTGCAGACGACACCGACGGAAGAGTGTCAACAAGGATCTTGTTACGCCCACCCGCCACCGTTGCCAAAAACTCGGGAAAATGGGAGCTCAGGCCTTTGCCAGAACGTCCCCCGTTTTTCCCGTTTCTTTCCTTAAAATTTCTTTTTCAAGAAACGTACGAGACGTTAGCGGCAACTTTTCTTCCTCCGAAAGTCTCTCGTTCACTTTGCATGTTTTCTTACGTTTGTTTATTTCACGCTTGCCGCGCTTGCTTTCTTGTTTCGGCATCGGTGTAGTAGGTGCACCACGGAACATCGCAAATAGGCTCCCGACAGATGTTGCCGAGTGGTGTCGTTTCTCACGGTTCTGGATTGCTTTCCGATACCTTGAAGCGAGCGAGAGCCTCTCGCGTGTGGGTGGCAAGCTCTTCCCCAAAGACTACAGTTTCCATTTTCCGTCACTGTGAATTCAGGGTTTTAACTCTTTAGAACAGGATCCAGAAGGCCCCAAAGGAAGCTGCGATGGTTTTTTACCGTTTTTTTTCTTCACGTCACTCAGCCAGCTCTGTCTCCACCGCGTGGAGTCGTAGCACATGGACTTCCGGAACGTCCTACAAAGACGCGATTTTCATAACGGTTTTCTTTTCAGCAGCCTTATTTTCCATGTTTTGTTTTACGGCTAGTGCGCCTTGAGCGTCTCTTGGCAGCGTGCTTCCAGTGAAAGCCTTCGGTGTGAAGATGATATTCAAAAACACTTTGTCGCCGCTACGAATGAAACCTTTAAACAGCATTCGCTTTTGATTTTTCTTTGCGTGTGTGTGCCTGTGTGTCTCTCAAGAAACAAGTCTCGCTGACAAGCGAGGCACTCTTGAAGTGTGGCTTTTCTCAACGCGAGGGGGTAGGTCTGAAGAAAACAGGGCAGGCAAATGGTGCCATTAAGCCTGCGAAAAAATCTACGTGCAAACTAAAACATTTCCTTTCATGCTATGAGAAGCAAACGTATATTGTCACAATAGAGGGAACGAGAAGGGCGAGGAAAAGGAGAGAGAAAGAAACTATATTCAGAAGCACTTTGGGGTACCATAAGCGAACGGGCATAATGCTATTTGTTTGGAACAAGGCGTAAATGATCTATCGCACTTCGTCGATCTGATTGGCTCCAATAGAAGAGAGGACAAGTGTTGAACTACAGCCATTGCAGGAAAGTGTAGAAGTCTGTCATCGCAGTTACGAATGAGACCACGTTGTGATACTTCAACATTTCAAGAAAAAAATCAAACATGAAAATGCCCTTCAGAGCTGTGGGGGAAATGTCGCTCTTTATGAGAGAGGGCCCCTGAGTGATGATGGCATGCATATGCATGAATTCAGCAGAGAGCACGGGAATTCAGAAAAAGAAGGGCGAACACTTGACAATAGGAAGTAAACAAACATCTTATGTTTATGCACATCTTCGCTGACTATGAAACTTTTTTCTGCCTGAACTCTAGTTAGTTTCAACGCATTCGCACGATGTTAAAACTGACATGCATCCCTGGTATCACTACTTTAGAAACTTGCTTATTGCGCTGGGCAAGAAGTTCACTTTTATGTTACGCTAAGGAAGATTTTTGAATCCTGCTCAGTGTTCGCGTTCAGAGTGATTTGCAGGAAGTAACTTAAATACGGATGCTGAAAATTCAAAATATACAAAAAGAGAAGGATATTGTACTTCCTTCTGGCATTATGCTTTCTCACTGAGTCTAGGCAAGTGCTCTTCAATTTAGGCTAAAATCAATGACAAAAATTGTCAACAAGTGGGCTAAAAGCCTCTGAAACGGCATCTACGGCTAAAAGAAAACGCTGCTAGCATTTTTTCTGTCATTTTGCCGCCTGCGACGGATCAATATGCCAGCCCAAAACATTAAAAAAACAAACACGGAACGCTTAAGCGTATAACCAAAGCTTGAAGCTGAAGGCTTCGTTCCTCATGAGTTCAAGAAAACAAAAACACGTTCTAACATTCCAAAGTATAAAGATAAACACCCTTTCATAGACCCTCCGCCCACCCCTCCCCAATCCCTTTGACATCTCATAGTTTCTGGAAAAAGAAACGAGATTTCAAAACGTATAACAGAATCACACTATGCTCGAAATAAAACACCACGTTTACACAGCTTCACATTTGCGCTTTGTTTGGTGCCTAGCGTTGCTACGCTAAAGTATCATGTTGCCTCTGTGATCACGCTGTAACACACTGGCAAGCACGCTGTGAAAGTAGCATGCCAGTGTGGCACGGTGTAATCACGTGGACAGCGAGGGCAAACAAAAGAGCCTCTGCCATAAAGGCCGAGAAAGACGCTTATCACACTTCGCTTCTGCTGCGTTCCTTGCTCCTCAAATGCGCATCTATGTGACGTCGCCATAAACGCTTCGCCAGAAAAAACTAGGCCACTCAGTGCCATCACGTGAAAACAAGGAGAGCGCCTCCCTTTCTTTTGCCGTCTCCCTTCCTTCGACCGCTACACTTTTTGGCACTGAGACAAAAAAAAAAAAATTGGTAGAGAGAAGGCGCCTGGAACAAAAGCCTCCCCACAAATGGATTCTTCGCTTTTTGGATCAATAGCCTCACGTTCCAGTTTCTGCGCGTTTTTGGTGCACGAGCATGCGTCATTTTTAATGTGCCTGTACCATCGTGTGTTGCGGCGCTCTTAACAGCGCTCTGTAAGAAAGAAATCAGGATCATAACTTACGCTATACTTGTAACTAATAAAATTGAAAGGAAGCGAAAAAAATCAAGGCCATCCGTATGACTGTAAAAAAATAATACAGAAAAAAGTATTAAGACATTTACTGAATTCGGAAACATGAAAGGTACATCTGATGCACCAACAAGGATTTCATTGTACCCAGACATGTCGATGTATACGAATACAAAAGAGATCATCAAAACAAAAAAAGCTGTAACTTCAGCGGTTTATTGCAGAACTGATAAGACACGAATTCTTCCACGAGAAACGTTTCCTTTACAGCTCAAATAATCAATAAATGAGCGATTTCGTCAAGACGCAGATACGTTTCATCCTATGCGATCTTGCATTGATCCAATGACCCAGTTCAATAATTCATTGTTTCTTCGGAAACGCTGCACTTCCACATATTCACTTTATGTTGACAACGTATGAGTATCAAGCATCGGCAGGCGAAATCAAAACAAAAAATATTCATTTGGCAGTTATCAGCTAATTTATCTCTTTTGTAATGGCATGCGCTAGCCAAAAGCTCTAGTTTAAGGTTCTTGTACTTAGCATAATGCGTGCTTCACTGCTTATTTTTTGGGGGGGAGTGCCTTCAATGCCATAAAAATTTATAATATCAATGTCAAGCTTTCGATATAGTTTTGAGAGAAACTGGATTGACATGATGTCTTTATCATGCGGTGTATCCGTTAATAGCTCTCGTGCTGCGAACAGCAAGTAATATAGAACTTGACTGTAAACATTTCTAGTGTTTTTCGCAACTAGAGCTTCAATAAAGTCGTGTATTCGAAAGTTATATTTTGTAATTGGATCTTGCTCAAAAATATTGCAGAAAAAGAAATAAAAAATATTTCTCGCACCTAGATGCGAAAGACGTGCGGAAAGTGCACATAAAATGGCGGAGGTATAAGATAACCGCCAGCTTCGTTCTTTTTTTTAAATCATTATTGCATTGCCGCTTTTATTTTCTTCACTTGAAGCGCCCTGAAAAAGCGGCTTCGCTTACGAAGATTACTCATCGCGGTCTCTGTTGCTCTTGAAGTATAATGCAGGCTTGGTTTTACGTTCTGAAATCACGAAGATGAAAAAAAATAAAACAAGAAAATTACGTGGCCATCTTGCGGTACTTGTAGCTTCAAACACTGGGCCCGCACCGGTGGTACTTTCACTTTTTTACTCAATACCTGCATTACTCTAATGCTTAAGCATTCGTCTGAAAGTTTCTTACTCGAATGAGCCAATATGTAAGGGTGTTTTCCTGCGTGTGGGTGAAATGCAAGGAGTTACAGAATAAAATGTAAGAGAATGCAAAGGGGCTGTTTTATGTTCGCTGCCATAAAATACTCGCAGTGCATGCATGCGCTCAGAATGTTACGAATGGCGTTAGTGAAAAAAAAATAAGAGAGAGTGTTTATAAAAATAATGAAGAAGAAAATATGTGCGCTGTACAAACTTAAAAAATAGCTAATTGGCAAAAAGGTGGCAACACACGTAAAAAGAAATAGCATGCTCGCAAGAAGGGTATGACCCGTGCAAGAACTGCCCCAAGTAATGCAAATGTGAATTAAAGAACAGGGCTTCATTTTACAAAGCGCATCTAATACTTTATTTATCAAGTAAGTGTGCATGAAGAATAATAAAGAGTAATGAAAACTCATGCGCTATTAGCACTAAAATTATCAATGCACCCTTAGTTTTACGCTGCCATTAAAGGTTACAGCACCCTTCACTGTTTTTCGGCAATGACATTAGTAAATCAGCTGGATCTAGATTGTACTCTTTGGACATTGCACACGCTATGTCCTTCACTTCAGCTTGGTACAAACAACATATAAAGCCTACTAAGAAGGTAGACGCGGCAAAGGGAGACAGAAAAGTAGATAGACAGATGAGATTGAGAAGTTTGCACGTGTAACGTTGCAGCTGAAAGCACAAGAACATTTCGACTGACGGAACATGGGAGAGGCCTTTGCCCTGCTGTGGGCGTAGTCACGCTGATGATGATGATGACCATGAAAGCGTACCGTATAAATCTGACACTGTATTGAACATTACATACATTTGGTGCCGTTATTACTGAGTGATTGTACCCCAGTACTTCTTAATCACTATGTATACCCACGCGGTTTTTAGAGTGTTACCGTCAGAATTGGCTAGTTCCTCATTATTGTATTTCTAACGTGTCTCTCGTGTATAAAAGAAATCATGCAAAGGAATACAATCTCTAGATTCAGCCGCAAGTCCTCACGTCCTGTGATACTTGCATACGCAATGTGAGCGACAGTGAAATATGAAGGTTATATTGTAGCGCGTAGCTGTAGAACTGGTATAATTTACGCATAAGCGCAGCAAACAAAAACTCGGCGCGTAGCGGCGTTGCGCCGACACCTATGCCGGAAACCACAGCAGTAACTAGTGTTGACCACACGTTTTCCTGATCTAGTACTTTTTTCTTTTCCCCAGTTTAGTCTGTATAGCCCATGAATTACTATCCTTAGTTATCTTGATACTGCAACAATATTACAAGCCAGTCATTTGTCAGCCGGGCATGTTTATTGTCTGACACCACAACAAGCTTGTTTTATCAACCGTTTTCTTTGGTTTTGAGCCTCCTCGATGAACAATGCATTCAACATCACAATGTTAACCCGGTCTCGGCAGTGCGGCACTGCGAGTTTACTGCAGCTGAGACTGTACTCAGTCATATATCTGGGAAGGGGGCGTAAGAAAATGCGAGTGCCGTCGGTCTCATAAATGTGTTCTTGCATAAAAGTGCCTGTGGCGATGTTTCCTTCACGACAAAGATCCAACCGAAGCAGGAAGGCTGGTGAAAGTGAAGGAGGGACGAAGGATGAGGGCGTGATGAGAGGCGCGTTGCGCTCGTGCTATGGACGAGATCGCGAGCGACAGCACATCGCTGCCGATGCGAGGCCTGATAGTTCCTTTTGCGGAATACATATTCCACGTCTCGCGCATCCCGAACACGCAAACACATACACCCGCGAGCCGCGCAGTGCCGCAGGTCCTGGAAATCGACAGGAATGATCGCTGAGAGGCGCAACAGTTTTGCTGCCTACGTATAAGGTTCTACACGCCGGACCGCATTGGCGTTGCAGGCGCAATCAGCATAAATTCCCTTGTCACCACCACAATTCGCTATTTCAGTGGTTGCGACAGCACTGGCAACGGCCCATCGACTTCATTTGATGTCGATCTATAAAAATATATGCCGTGGACTAGTGAGGGAGTGGAGGGGGTGGGGGGGGGGTGCGATAGCGTGGTTTCGTTCGCATGTAACGCAACCGAAAGTCTGGCAGACATGCAGAGGCTTCGGAAATGCGCACGCGTACACCGGTTACTTCATCTTATATCGCTCGATTGGGTTGCTGTCTGGCCAAGATTTTCGTTTCGCAATCTCCTTTCATTTCAACGCTCCGTCACCCTTCTCATTTCCCGCTGTAGCAAGGCATCTCTGTACGCGGTATAGCGTTCATTATTCAATTCGTTCTTCCTTTTTTTTTCTTCAGTAGCGGTGTCCTAATTAACGTCTGTAGCAGCAGGCCCATGATCGAGTGAAAAAAGGAAGCGAAAAAAAAAACTCCGATATGCGTTGGTAGGAAAAAAAGGAAGAACACGCGGCCTGATTCAATGAGAAGTAAGGAGCTTAGTGAGGCGAAAAATGAAAGAAAACAGCCCTCTCAGCCAAAGTGTAAAAAAGCATAGGTAAAAGCATCGATGAACAATGTATGCTAAGAATAGCAAGCGTAATCGCCATGAATGCGTGCTTTTGAAGGGTGAGTCCTGGCGGCCGCTATGAGCGGCAGTCACGGTAAGTGGTGCCGTAGCGGAAAGGCGCACGGCCTTTAATCTCGCCTCCTCATTTGTGGGAGTGTACAGGTTGAGGATGACACGTGGTATAGGCTGAGCAAAGGAGGTTGAAGCGAGAAAAAAAATGGAGAGCGAAAAAATTACAACAGAACTGCATGGAAGGAAAAAGAGGACAATAGGGAAGCGCAGAAAGGTGGCGTGTGGAAAAAAAAGGAAAAGTGCCGAGAACAGCTTGTATCCGTCGAGTGCAAGCCATGTTGCATCAACAAGGCACGGGTGACTCGCGTTCAAAGCGTTGTTGGTTACGCAACGACAGAAAGATTTCTTTCGCATCGTTTATGTCCCGAAAGGACCTACCTCAACGAACTTTTGTTTGTTTCTTTGTTTTTTGTGGAATTTTTCTGGTACACTGTTTTTTATGGTTATTTTAATGGCTGTATAAAAATAATTTCTATGCCTTTGGGTGCACACATATAGAGCTTTGTGTTATTTTGTGTGTGTGTGTGTTCGTGCATGCATTTGAGTGTTCTCTTCAAAGTAAATTCTTGCCTCTGTTTGGTAAAAAAAATGTTAGGCAATTACCATGAACACGCACAATTTTTGACGTAGGCTTGTTGCCGTGGGTGATTTAGATTCACGTATATATATTCATTCTTCATTCAAAACAAGCAAGAAAACTGGCATCTTCCACATCTTACGTTAGCATTGATATCTAAAGACTTCTGAGGACTTTACTACTTCTGCTTAAGCGTAGTTTCATAAATTTACGCTATATGTCAGTGTATCTAGAAATGTTTCAATTTGTGAGCCAAAGAAAACGAAAAACAATAATACTCAGGAAATGCCAATAAGCAAGCAATACTCAAACAATGAGAAAAACGCCACCACAATGTTTAAGATGCCTTGCATAGTGCCGTTTGATGGCAACGAACAATAGCAATTACTGCCAACTGGAAACCTGTAATAAATTTATCCATCTGACTTGTACCAAAACAAACATCCACATTCCCTTTAGTTGCATGCCCGACTGTGAGTGCTGTCGTAAGAAACAAAAAGACTAAAACTATCGTGGGCAAGGATTTACGACATAACACTGCTTGTTTTACCATCATGGCTTTCCACAATACCGTGTACTGTCTTTTTTTTGCAGTTTATTCTGTTACGGGAGATCAGTGCCGCTCTTCCTGCATTGCCTTCCCTCGAGAGGTCTCGGGAGTAATGCTGCCAATCTTATCTGACGAAGAAGTACATGAACCTAGTGTTACCCGAGATATTTTGAACAAAACTTCCCGCAATAGGTGTCCCGCATGGAAGGTGTACTTCTTGAATCAACACTTGGCCTGGTCGGCCGTTTTCACATGATTGTTGATTTATTCTATCCGAACACTCGCCTTACCCATGAGTACATGTTTAAGAGGTCTTTCCAAATAGCTTGTAGGCTTGCACTTAAACGAGAGCCCGTAGAAAATAAATAAAGCAAGTGCACGCATTCTTGCCCCATCCCAGGTTATAGCAGAAATTACATCAGGCATAAACAAGAACACATAGCCAGCATATGTCGCAAGCTGGCTTGCTGGTAGCGTCCGCGTCACCATTTCCTGGGCTCTATCCAAGCAGTGAGGCACCTAAACGCAACAGCACTTGTTCCCGTGCCTAAGTATCTGTGCGAATCACCGTCCCCAGCGTAAAGAACTCGCGGCATGCGCGGCAGGGAGTTAATGATCCAAAGTAGGAACTTCCACCGTATATTCCAGCAACCGGCCTTTTTTATTTCTGTTTTCCCCACGGACTCGGTCATTGGGCTTCACGCGCAAAAGAAACGACCTTTTAATGAGTGTTGCACCACTGTACGTTCGCAGGCTGGAACGGCAGTGGCAAAGATAGCGCCACCGCGGTAACGATGTCGCCGAGTTGAACGTCAACCCGAAGCTTAAGGAAAGGATGGTAAAGCCGAAGGAACTATTAAATAAACAGGAATATTTAAATAAACAGGAAGCAGCGAAGTACTATTAGTAATTGATGAAGTTGGTGAAGAAAAAAAATCTCCGGAAAAAATCAAGAATAGTAACTTGGGTTGGAAATGGCTTGCTCGCGGGGATCATTAAAGGAGCCACATAATTCCTGATTTACATATTCCATGTCATTCGGATTTCTTCAACATAGGAATTTTCAAAGGCACCACAATACTTATGATTTAATGATTAGCTGTGATCGCGTACGATTTTAGAAGTTGGACAGGATCGCCAAAAAGTTTATCGCTGTAAATAAAAAAACCTAAAAATAATTTATTGTCCTTCTACAATATAATCGACCGGGGAGCATCCAACAGAAGCACCAGAAAAAAAAGTAAAGGTGGCAGCGTTACGCCACAGAAAGCGTAAAAACGAAAGCACTCGGTGCTATTAATGAAGAAAAGAAGTTTGAATTCAAAGGCTCATTTTCTTCGTTCTCATTGATATTCTGTTTGTCTATAATTATTACTGGAATTCATAGAATTTTTCGAATGTGTTCCTGTGAACAACGATGGCAAGTTTTAAAGCACGCTTGTAGACCAGTTGCTTACTCTTTTTATTTTACATTGCGTAAGCACGGTACCATCTTTATGTATTTCACCTATCTCGTGAGAACTCGCTTCTTTTTTTGGTCCGTACTTTTCAGTGTTACCTTCCTAAACTCTTTAAACTGAACTCAGACAGCATTGTGACGGCAACATACATTTCCAACAGTGAAGGTCGATAGGCGTAACCATTGTTTTATGTGTCATTGCGGTGCCAAGAGTTTACACGTGCGAAAGTAATTTGTCTCCGCGAAACATGTGCATCAACATGTTCTTAAGTAGGATTCACAGGAGGTGCTGAAACAAAATTAGTACCTCTATTTTTCTTTGCGTGGACGTGTTGGTCGAGGAGGAAGGAGGAGGAAGCAAAAAAAGGGAGAAGGCAGGGAGGTTAACCAGAAAGACATCCGGTTGGCTACCCTACACTGGGGGAAGGGGACAAGAAAGACGAGAAAGAGGGAAGAGGGGGAAAAGAAAAAGAAGGGTGGGGGAGAGACTGACAGTGTATTGCGAAAGAAACTCAGGGCCTACCCACCACTGCGGTTTAGGGGCTACGGCGTTCCACTGCTGGTACGAAGATCACGGCATCGAGTCCTGGTAACAGTGGCCGCATTTCTGATGAAGGTGATAACGCTTGAAATCCATGCACTCACATGTGTACGTGCAGGTCACAGAACCACAAGTGGTCAAATTTCTGGTGCCCTCCACTACGGCGTCCGTGATAATCACATCGTGGCTTTGGTTTTGGGTTGATGTGACCTTTACCAATTAATTCAGCTATCGAATTAATATGGTCGCCTCACTGAAATGTGATAGCTGCAACTGCGTCGAAACTCTTGACCATGTCCTGTGCTACTATGCTGAATTTTGAACAAAATTGCCGGACTCTCCAGTGTGCTTTGGGGAAACTGAATGATCGTCCCATTACTCGCGAAAACATCTTGGGTGCATGTTTTTACAATACATGAGCCCACAAAGTCTCACGAGCACTTGTACAATTCCACGTTAACCAACTCGTCCAAATAGATGTTCATTTATCTTGCACAATTCTTGAAGGCAACATAACTGAGCGACCACCTGTGAAATCTTGCACTGTGTTTGTAGTGCGCATCTTCTTTTCTCTTTTCACTCTTTCTTCTTACTTTCTCATTTTCCTTTTCCCACGTGTGTAGGGTAGCAAATTGGACGTAGTCTAGTTAACCTTCCTACATTTTTTATAAACCTGCTTTTTCTCACAGTACGTTGAAAGCTACCAATAAATAAATTAGCAAAAAGCAGCACTATTACAGTCATTTGTTAATCGCTTATATAAATTGTGGGCACTACGCGAAATGATTATCACGAAATAGCACCGCCTTCTGCGCAGTGGCGGTGCGCAAGGACAACCCGCGTGGAAAGGCGCAAACACCTGGGAGGATAGACACTGCCGCCCGCGCTAGCCAATTGCTGTTGCCCAAGATCATTATGGACCTGACATCCAATATTGCGTTTCTAAGCCACCTTTTCCGTGTGAGCCGTAGTCATGAATAGTTCTTGCTTGTTGCTCTTTTAAACCTCTGTCACGCTTCCTCTGGCTATTGACGGGCCGCAGCAAGCACAATACCCACGAAGTATATGCATGTATAGATACGCAAATATTAGGCCTAGTGTATTTACATTTCCGACGTATAGAGTGCCTCCAGCAGAATATTGACGCTGAATTTAGCAAAGAAGAGCTTTATAGGCGTCAAGAATAAAAAAAAAACAGCTATGAAAAAGCTGTGTAACGAGAGTACATCTTTGGAATGCGATGATTGAAAAATCGGACGCATGCCTATATGCTGCCGTTGAAAGTGAGAAAGCAGGTGCTATTGGAATACAGCGACCGGCGTGTTTATACCGATAGCCATCTAAGATGTCTTTCAAGTTTACCGCTAGGCTCTGGGGTCTGACATCTCGTAAGCATGTCACCTTGGCCCTTGTACTTTACAAAATGTTACATTTTGCATTAGATTTACCACGCTAAGTTGCAAAAATTTAAAAAAAGGAGTACTGCCTAGTTATTTCTCTCCCGAAAGGAAAGTAATGTTCTTAATCCTCGTAGAGGAGCCATGCCACAGTCATCATAGAGTTTTCTAAAAAAACTAGAGTGGACTCTGGCGCTTCGATCGTTCAGCTACTGTGGGAAAGATGGGTGGTTCACGGGTTCGCCTTGTTTCCGTTCGTGCGTGCCTCGAACCCCCCCCCGTACCCTAACATTGCCAAGCTTCACGTTTACTATCTTGATGCATGCTCCAGTGACACATGCCCCTCGTGTGTACAGACGTTGACACTCTCACACATGCTTTGGAAGTGTAGAAACACTCCTCCCGACTCTACCTCAAACAACTGGGAGAGGTCCCTCAGGAGCTCACTTCTTGCTGACCAACAAAAGGCCGCCCAGCAGGCCGACGAAGCGGCTGCCAGGTACTCCCTGTCAGTCCCTACGTGGGAGACGCCAACTACGCGCTTAGCGCTTTATGCAGGAGTAAAATAATTTTTTTTCAAGTGCAACTACTAAACCTTTGCTGACTTTTCTTTCGTGATCAATCAATTTCAAGCCACGCGAAGCCATCTAGAGCCAAAACTAGGAAAATAAGGCAAATTCGTGTGCCACTCATCATTCGCATGCTCTCTGAAGCACCGTAAGTTGCAGCTCCCATAGACACTAGCGCCAGAGTTTCCTCTAGTGTATTTATAGGAAACTCTGTGACTGTCATCTTCCAGCCTCTGGAGGTAATCTGCTGCCATTATATTTTTGTTTTCCTAATGAATATTGTAATGGAATGAATCAGCTCAGCGCTATAACCTATTCTGATGTGCTTCAGTCAACCAGTTCAAGGCTGCATCTGAGACACTTTCCACCTGTGCTATGGTCATGAATGGTGGCGCGTGGAAATTTATACCATTAGGTGATTATAATATAGAACAGGTGCTTAGGAAGGCAGTGCCTTACGTATGAAACAAATACAGGCACGAGATTGGTCGCGTGAAAATGAAATAAAAAATTCTTACGATTTTGTACTGTGGACAGTAAGGAAATCACCACACTTTCCTGAATAGTCTAATTAAATTGAGTCAAAAAGTCTCAATGCAAACAAAATAAGTAAACAATCCAAAAGAAAGAAATGAGGCACTACAATACCTGTACTGTGGCTACACTGGTCGCTGCCTAACACAGGTTACTTGCGGTTAAAAGCTTCTGGTGCTGCGTTCACTGTTGGTTTCTATTTCCAGAGGCTTATTCACTTCCTATTTCCACTTCGGGCGTTCTCGTTCATTTCTAAATTTCACAAAGACAACAGTGAAGATAAACTTTAAATACAAGATAAGACCTATGAGTAAAATGCAGGAAAACAATTTCAAATACAGGTATTTGAAAAAATAAAGAGACGCAGCCACCTAATAAATACATAAATACGGAAAACTAATTTAATCCAATATCGAATGTAATGACTAACTTGTCTGAAAAGTTAGTGTCCTGATAAGATAAGACTGAGTCACTGCATGCCAGGAGACTTTTCCTTTGGATGTTAGACGTTGCCGTGTGCTCACTCTTATTTATTCGTTACTAGACGCTACCATTAACCTTATACACCAGTGTTTTTTTTTACATAAAACAGTCGTTCACACACTCATTTTTAGGGATATGTACGAAAGATCTTTCAATATTTGTTCTTCGCGCAGAACACAGTCCAACTCATCTTTCCTTCATGTTGTTGTCCACAAGCAAACAGTTGTTTTCTGTCCACCTACATCGTTTTGGCATGGTTTACTTAAGCACGAAGACCTCCTGCGGTAACCCCCCCCCCAAAAAAAATAAACTAACATATCGATGAAGTAATGTACCTGTCTGACGCATGAGTAAACAGAACTCAAAGTTTCTCGCTTCTTTATAAAATCTCCAAGTCAGTGCTCTCAGTAAATTTATTTTCAACTGACTGCATTATGCTTTCGTGTAACAGTACAATAAATTCTGCTCTCACAAAACCTAAACAAGGCCAGTAAGGTTTAGCCAACATCGTTATTGAACTACGGCGCTGTTAGAGAACATGAAATGTGCAATTTCTACGAAAGAAGAGAAAAACTATTGCGAAAGACGAAACGGCTCTGTTGAAATTGCGCATACATGACATTGCTTTTATCAGGGTGGATACGCACAGATAGCCAATTTCCGCCAATATTGGCGAAAATGACTAAAACCAGCAAGCATTGCTCATAGGTAAAAAGAGTGGAAAGTATGTGAATGCGCACGGCACTTGCATTCCATAAGAGACATTTATGATCTAATCATGGCAGAATGAGAGTAAACGAGGTCCTGGAATACAATACATTCAAAATAAATACTAGGTTGTTTGTAAAAGTTAGAAAAAAACGAAGAGCAAGAATGGGGAAGGTCTCAGAATATTATCGCCAGCGAGATTCTGTTAAACATGACAGCACTGAAAACGCTCTAATAAAACTTCCGTTATCAGTGAATCTAGACGCGCTGTTCTGAATCAAAGGAGATCAATGCCTTTCTAACTTGAGGTATTCAGCGTTGGAGCAAGTTTTTGAGGCGCCTGTCATTCCATTCGTTTTGCCAATCGACACGGATGTAGAAAGTTCTGCGATCACCCACATTTAGACCATGAAGTGATTCGCGTTTCGAACTTAAATCATTTTCATGGGCTGAACAAAACACACGAGTCAATGTGCACATTTGAAGAAGTGTAAGTAAAAATCATAATGTTATGAAATGGAGCAATGGCTTCAGTTTGAGTAAGGCGCGCAAATACCCACCACCTCCTGTCTTTCTTAATTCGTTCGGGATCTCCCTTGGCCAAGTTAGCTCACCGCTTTCGCTGCCCATTCGCGAAGAAAATCTATACATTTGATTTCCTTATCGGCTATTCTTGGTCTTTCGCGTTTCTCAAAGTGCCAAGAAAAAAAAAACAATAGGCTTGGAATGACAGCCAGTTCGATCTTTTTGCCTTTTTTTTCTTGCAATACGGCTTTTGTTTTTACCAAGTTTAAGTGAAATGGATGAAGGGTTGGTGTTGCTAGGGCAAGAAAGTTCAATGCTTTCTTACTTTCTTTCTGTCTTTCTTTCTTCACTTTTCTTCCTTGCTTTCTTTTTTTTTCTCTTACTCCTTGCGACTCTATACTTTATTCTTCCTTTATTTTTCTTGTATTTTTTCATCTTTTTTTTCTCACATACCTCGTTGCTACGCATGTACTCCGTAGGGCGCCAGCTAGGTTATTGAAAACTACCGAAACGTGGCACAGCCTCATGGGGTTAGGTTTTAATCAAACGTCTCTGGTTTAAGGTTTGTTCAGCCCTGAAGACATATGCAAATGTACCTTGCGATTGAGGGAAAACGACTGCCAGGCAGAAAGTACTCTTCGAGTTAAGCTGTTTATTATTGACATCAGGCCGTTCATGTCCAATGCCGTCAAACTTGGTTTTGCCTGGACCATGATTTTTTTTAGGGAGGTTACATGCGCACGCGTCTATGTGTCTTTTACTGTAATTGATATTCGTGTGACAGACTCGCTTATTTCTGTTTGAGAAGCTATCCTTAGCTTTAACATTTCGTCGATGGCTAGCCCTAAAATTTTTACTGCACCCATTCCTCAATTTTTGTAGCGCATATAAATTTACACGCTTGTCATGAAACTGTCTCACTCGCAAAGTTAAAATTTGTTCAAGCAGCATGCACACGGTTGCAATTATCAAAGACGGCGCTTTTATTGCGAGCTTCCTGCTCCCAAATTAGGAGTAAAACTAAGTGAAAAAAAAAATCCCACGTGGCCTTCTGATTATGCGACATGTACACAAGTACGGCACAGGTTCTGTCGCTTTATTCGTCCGAGACAAAAAAAAAGAAAAACTTTCACTCGGAAGGCTTTGTTGCTAATCATAATGCCGTTCCGGTTCTCCCTCCCGAGGCCCAAATGAAACTCATTAATGAATTGGGACTTGCTCGTTTAATTATGAAGCTGATCTTTTACGGCAGTTGACATTAGCTTGAGGCCTCGCCTCGGAGCATTCTCGCTCGCTTTGACAAGTAACGTTCTCATATTTGTTTTCTCTTCATCCTTCTTGCTTACAACTGCTGACCGGAATAATGTGACACGGCCATGAGAAAGACGTAAGCCTGCTATGCGAAGGTTTTCCTCAACGAATAATATCAATTTTTGAAGCAACAAATAAAAATACCTTTTGTATAGATTACGTTGCTTATGTGCTTGTAATGAATGAATGGATCGATAGATAGATAGATGTAAAACCTAATAAAAATTGAACAAATTAAGGGCAAACTGCCTAATCCGAACTATCAAATAGTGGGCAAGCTTCGTTTAGATTTTAATCATTTCACGCTGTACACTGTTACCCGGCATTAATCAACCTTTTAGCCAAGTTTAGGCAGCAGTATAGCCGAAAATTGCATTAGTTATAGTAGAAGACAACTTCAAGATTCAGCTTCATTTTTTTCCCCAACTAGAGGATGTATAAAGCTTAGGCTTGAACCAATGGGCGCGCACTCCAGACTGACGTCATGAACCGGGCGGCTTATAAACCTAGCCTCAGAGAGCATTGCCGATTGCGGGAGCAGGACTTTTTCTTTCGTCACGTGCGAAGGTGATCGGCCGGCTCGTTTCGGTCATCTGGTCTAGTTCTCTTCCTACTTATTGTGTTGTGTCCGACTATGTGAAAACAAGCCGACGTCAAGCAATCTTACGACAACGCAATCGTACGTTATCTAATACCAATCCACGCACATTTCATGCAAGTAAAGGCAGCAAGCCAAGACAATAGTCTTGAGGCAACTCATGTGGCCTTTCTTTCTTAGCCAATTTTTTTTTCACTCTATTAGGCACCAACATGGACACCAACACATGCTTCACTTTTTATACGTAGCTTATGAACGCTTTTTTGCGCATTAAAAAATAACACTAATAGATATTAAATTTCACAGATTCGTGATGTGTACGTGATTTCTTGCTGCGCTGAATGTTTTTTTTCTTCCCTGTTTCAGCAACAGTGAGTGTGCAATTACAACGATTAACAATTTTGATTTCAGGTGTTATATCTATCTTAATCATGAGTGAGATATCAATTTCGTGTTTTATGCACTAAAAAGAAGTTAGAACGTCGTGCACAGAGCGAACAGATAGAGCTTCACAATTAAAGATAGGCATTATTCTAAGGTTCACTGCTGCAACATTTTGATTGCTAATACAAACTGCTAATGAAGCATACGACAAGACTAGTGCATATTGTGAAAGTAGGTGGTATCAATTGGCGCATCTTTATTTTTTTTTGCAAGAACCTGGCATGATTATAAAATACTCTGAACACACTATCGTAATTTGCTTGTAACAGGTGCATAAGGTTGTGAAGTTTTGCAATGTAACGTAATGAACATGGGAAGAAATGAGTATGCACGAGCGTGCTGCCAGGATATAATCTAAATCCTCCAACAACAATGTCGTGCTCCAATAATGACCTGTCGCCCGCAGAGACAGAGCAATTTCAGCCGTGCAACCACTTTGACAGACTTTAGGTACACTCGTTATCTTCGCATTATGTCACGCTAGCATTGCATCATAGATGGATGGATGGATGGATGGATGGATGGATGGATGGATGGATGGATGGATGGACAGATGGAAGGACGGATGGATGGCGGACAGATAGATAGATAGATAGATAGATCTATATATATATATATATATATATATATATATATATATATATATATATATATATATATATATATATATATATATATAGATAGATAGATAGATAGATAGATAGATAGATAGATAGATAGATAGATAGATAGATAGATAGATAGATAGATAAACAGACAGACAGACAGACAGACAGAAAGACAGAGAGACAGACAGATAGATAGATAGATAGATAGATAGATAGATAGATAGATAGATAGATAGATAGATAGATAGATAGATAGATAGATAGATAGATAGATAGATAGATAGATAGATAGAGTCCCCCCAGAGAGAGGGAGCAGTGAATAACAGTGATTGGTGGTGTTTTGCGTGCCTAGAAAGAGAAACGAGAAAAAAAAGAAGGCAGGGAGGTTAACCAGATGCTAGTATCCGGTATGCTACCCTACACTGGGGTTGGGGAATAGAGGGTTCAAAGAGAAAGAGAGAGTTAAAAAATAAATAAGAGAAAAACACCGACACACATGCACACACAAAATCAGTCCACTCAGAGGCGTTCCGACAGGCGAGTAGTTCGCAAGAATCCCAGTAGCGCTTGCGCGGCTTTCTTCTGTGACGATGAGTCATGACGATGGCGCAGTATACTTTCTTCCGACAGCGGCTGGTCATCTAATCTGTTTAATGTATTAGAAGGGTGTTGTATTTTCAGGTTGTATTCCGGGCAGTCACACTGCATATGTCGAATTGTTTCTTCATCTCCGCAGTGTGCACAGTCGACGGTGTCGGCCATCCCTATGCGGAACGCGTACTCACAGGTAAACGTGACTCCCAACCATAGTCTGCACAGAGCAGTAGCGTCACCTCGTCGAATTTTTGTTGGAAGCTGTAAGCTTAACGTTGGATCAAGGGATCGTAATCTTGCATGCGTAAAGAGAGGCTCATTCCAAAGAGCCAGGGAGCGTTGGCGAGCAAGCATGCGGAGCCTCCCAGGAGCGTCCGTACTTGAGAGAGGTATTGACTGGTTGTTGTCTTCTGTATGGGCTGAACGGACAGCTTGATCAGCTCGTTCGTTACCGATAATTTCACAGTGGTGTTGCAACTACTGAAATATAGCGTGGTGCCCTTTCTCTGTTATAAGGTGTAGCATTTCGGCTGGTTCAAATACCAACTGCTCGTGTGGACCACGGCGTAGATTTGACAGAAGTGACTGCAGTGCCGCCTTGCAGTCGCAGAAAATTGTCCACCGTTGCGTGTTTTGGTCGTTAATGAAAGCAGCACAGCGCGAAGCGCTGCAAGCTCTGCTGCCGTTGTTGTGGTTGCATGAGCTGCCTTGAATTTGATGGTTGTGGCGTGCGTTGGAATAACGACCACCGCAGTTGAGCTGTTTGGCAGGACGGAGCCACCGGTGTAGACATGGGTGCAGTCTTGGTACTTCTCGTACAGCAGAAGTAAGGCGAGCTGCTTGAGGGCTGGTATTGAGAAATCTCGTTTTTTCTGGATGCCTGGTATTGTCAGGTTGATGACTAACTGTTTGAGGCACCATGGAGGAATTGAAGGTCTCGCCGCGGGCGTAAGACCAGTTAGTAGGTAGTCACCATGTGTAGTTATTGTTCGACAAAAGGAAGTACGAGGTCTATCCGCTGGTAGAGAGGCTAGATGGTGATGGGGAGTCCGTTCAACATTCCTTGTGTCCTCAAAGCTTCAATTTCAATACGGGTCTGCACGAGGTGGTCTTTGGCTAAAGCGATAGTCGCCACTGTTGAGGCACCCTGAGGCACACCTAGACATAATCGAAGCGCCTGTACCTGAACGCTTTGTATCATGCGTCGACTTGTTTTGCTGGCGTTTGATAGTGTAGGCACACTTTATCGTAAAAAGCCAAAGAAAAGCACCCTGTACAGTCGTAACACAGCATTAGGCTACATTCCCCAAGTCTTTCAAGCGAGAAACTTGAAAAGATGGCATATGCCTGTCAATCGCTTTTTCAAATACGACACATAAGGGCTCCATGATATGTCTCTGTCGACTATGACACCCAGAAATTTGTGAGATCGACGATACGGTACATTTTGACCGTTAATTGACACTCTGTAATTCGACATGCATGGGTTTGCGCGTAAATGCCAGAAGAGCGCACTTTCCGGAGGAAATTTCCAGGCCTCGATTGCGTAGATACTAAGTAGTTGCAGTAGCAGCTCTCTGTATTCTCGCTCGTAACTGCAGGCGAGTTACCGCAGATGTCCAGATGCAGATGTCATCAGCATATGTTGATAGATAAATATTGTTTTGTATGTGCGTATTGAGAGCGATTAGTGTTATATTGAATAGCACGGGGCTCAGTACACCACCCTGAGGGACGCCACGACAACTGAAATGTGCAGACGAAATCACAATATGACTATTAGGCAAGCAGCAGTCAAGAATTCCGAATGAGCTTAGATCCCTTAAGGTTTCTTAACGAGCCCCGATATGTAAGTCTGCGGGTGTTATTGTGCTATTGTGCATAAGTGAACGGGTTAAATACGGAAGCAGAGGCCAGGCGTGGAACCCACGGCTTCGACCTTACGAGCGTCCACCTCCCATGCGCGAGGTACTGGGTTTGATTTCCTGTTTCGCCGAGAACACATAGGTTTTGGCATTGGGGAGAGAGATACCCCGGCCTGACGCTAGGTTTTGTGAGCCCTCATTTCTCGTGAAGGTAGAGCAGAAAAAAAAAGAACACAATGTAGAGTCTTCCTATTCCGCCAATGACGCTGCGCTGCTCTTCTTTACAAGATACAGTAATAAGCTACTATTAACCGAGCGACCGGGAAGCTGGGTGCCGGGGCTCAATATGTTCGACTAAGTATTCAAGAGCAGCAGTTCAGTGAGAATTCTTTACATCTTATTCAAGGGTAAAGGGAAGAAGGCTCGAAGTGGACTAAAGTGTATGAGCCTATTGTCATTTGCCACTTTCATCCTGCCAGAATAACTACAAATGAGCACAGCCCATGACTTTGCCCTCCAGAATTTTGCCGGTTGTTAACTGTAGTATTCGTTCGCTACCATCACACTAGAGCTGTGAATGAGGAAACGTAAGTTGGAACAAAAGCGGTAATTAGGGCCGCATAAGAGAAAGCATGCGCCCTTCCTGTAATGAGGTCTCATGAGTGTTTCGGAAAATGAACGCTGTTACCTGTCTCTACCGGAACGAGTGTGGCTGACATGCCACACTCGTTCCCGTATGAATCATACTTCATGCGACATTGTTGTCACTCAATATTTGGTTTTTTTCCACAAGGCAAGGAGAGCTCAGAACTGCGTACCATTTTGTCAGCCTATGTGCGTGGTTTCGCCGCTACACCTCAGGGGCGTAATATAAGTGGAATTCATATTCTCAAAATATTTATGCACACATATTCTTCACAAAAATATGCTCGTTGAGGACTGTAAGTATGCCATCTTTCTCGTTCTTAGACCAAATAATATTTACAAAAGTAAAGCAGTAAAAATACGAAAAAAAATGAAAAAGAAAAGCGGTGGAAATAGAAAAGGTGACAGTTGACGCCCATGTAAACTCACCAGTGAACTAGTCAAGCGACAATAGGATAATCTTGTCAATGCAATTCAGCTTATATTACCCAATTAGGCAATAATAATCAGTTAGGCCTGTCAATATTCTTGAGGAATCAAATAAGCGGAAAACAAACGTAAGAAACCAGGTCCTACATTTGATGCAGGAATAAAACAAAAAAAATGATGCAATGAAAAAAAAATGTGGTTGATTTTTCTCATATTAAGACATTTTTCTTTGTTTCAAGTGCGATGTGCTGCATTCCAATAACTAGTAGATTATAGCTTTGATACTCGCTTCGGATAATTGTACTACGAAGTTGATTAATTACTGTTCCTAGTTACTTAGTGAGCAAGTCACCGTCGTTTGCTGGAGTGTTAAGATAATTCAGTTCCTTCGCTTATCCTGCGCACTAGCGAACAACTGATAGCGAGCTTCCGCCACATACGATGACTAACACACTCATTTTTCTTTTTATTTGTGGTTAGAAGGCTTCTGATCATTTTTTTTCTTGTATTACGAGACCTAATGTACCAAATATTCATTAGATTGCTACAAGGCTCACTGATTATGCATGAGCCCTCAGCTGACCAATTCTGAAGCAAAACACCCAAGTAACTCTGACATGACACACCACATTAGGAGTGCTAACTTAATTAAAAACTGATAATGTGAGATTGAATCATATCAGTTTATCCCACCAGAAAAGAAGTAGCAACGAGAAGTGTTGAATTTGCAAGCCCTAATTAAATGCAGGTGCAAGATCAGTTTACACAGAGTGAAATTCACAAAGAGAAATTGCTGGGCGATCGCAGTTGCTTCCAACTCTCTAGGTTGAAACCAAGCGTTATCTCATTACGAACATTAGCTGTCAGAAGGGAAGCAAATTTCGCCACATATGGTCCGCTCGGATTGGACCATCTGGAAGCGGTGTAAAGGAGATGATTACCTCGGTGTTGCTTGCTTTTGACCACCTGCGAAAACAAACTTACTTTTTGGGTTAGACGACAACGCGATTAGCTTTATGTATATAGGGAGTAAAACTGCAGAATACGGATATTCGCAACGTAACTATACGTGTTTAGTTAGTATTTCATACTGATTGGTTGATTTGTGGGGTTTAACGTCCCAAAACCACCATATGATTATGAGAGACGCCGTAGTGGAGGGCTCCGGAAATTTCGACCACCTGGGGTTCTTTAACGTGCACCCAAGTCTGAGTATACGGGCCTACAACATTTCCGCCTCCATCGGAAATGCAGCCGCCACAGCCGGGATTTGATCCCGTGACGTGCGGGTCAGCAGCCGAGTACCTTAGCCACTAGACCACCGTGGCGGGGTTTAGTATTTCATACTCTGTTCTCTTTTATGTTAACAAGTTTCTGCGGGATAGGTATAAGCACATTCGTCGGATCTCTCTCTCTTTCACACACACACACACACACACACACACACACACACACACCACACACACACACACACACGCACACACACACACACACGCACGCACGCAAACTGGATTTTGAGGAAGATCTTTTTTTTTTCAAATAACTACCTGAACAAATATGTGAAACATAATTCACAATCCACTTTTAAACGTTAACGGTTATTTCGAGGTGGAAGGATGGGCTCGGAATGTGCTGCGGGGTAGAATATTTCAAAATTGGGATTACACCAGAACATCTCAAACTCTTTCACTGAATTTCGTAGCCCCTTCTTTCATATTTATTCTGAAATTTTGCCAAAAATGAAACCTTAAATGGTGAAAAATAGACCTTTTTTTGTTAAAGGCAACTATGCGCATATAATTCATTGATTTGTGGAGAGCTTAACGTCCCAAAACCACCATTTGATTATGAGAGACGCCGTAGTGGAGGGCTCCAGAAATTTTGACCCCCTGGGGTTCTTTAACGTGCACCCAAATCTGAGTACACGAGCCTACAACATTTCCGCCTCCATCGAACTATGCGCATATAGATGCGATGCAGTGGGCGTAACGCTTACACTGGTGGCGGCGTTGACGCTCGCGCTCATCGCGGCGTTGCACAGGACCGATACCCGGGGAGGCGCAAAGTACGCTGTGATGGACCGGAGTTTCCTTCTGGAACCTATCAATCGCTGGTAATGGGCATTGAGAGACAGAAGACTGTGAATTGATGCAGAGACCCACAGTCCGGTTGTAGTAAACACGCACGCTGCAAATTTTATTGCCCAATAAGGGTCAGGCGAAATTTGCCTCCGGGGCTACCAGGTGCCTATATCCAGTGCCTATATCCAGTGCCTATATCCGCCCTAGTGGTCTAGTGGCTAAAGTACTCGGCTGCTGACCCGCAGGTCATGGGATCGCTTCCCGGCTGTGGCGGCTGCAATTTTGATGGAGACGAAAATGATGTAGGCCTGTGGGCTCACGTCAAACGACAGGGGGTCGAAATTTTCGAAGCCCTCCACTACAGCCTCTCTCATAATCATATGGTGATTTTGGGGCGTTCAACCCTTCATATCGATCTAAGATTCAGTGTCTATACATACGCGGTGGCCAGTGAACGGCTGGGCAGCGCGATCAGTGAGTTTTTCCATCAAGAAACTCGCTTTCAGACACTGCCTGTGTCGGCGTTGCAAGGCTTGAGAGGGGAAACGAAGGAGAGAAGAAAGAGGAGAAGGGTTCGTGCATGCGCAAAGGGGAGGTAAATACAACTGTGAGTGGTGCATAGAGGTGAGAGAAGGGGAGCGAGCGCAGTCTAGCAGGCACTTCCCAAGTGGAAGTTGCGACAAAATAGAAAGGGAGCGCAGGAAAGCAAAGAGGGGAGGGGCGCTCGTGCGGATGGATGGATTAATATGGCTGTACCCTTTAAATCGGGTGGTGGCTAACGCCCCCAAGTCACAACACTTAGTGAACCAAAAACTAGATTTTTTTTCTTTTAAGTAGTGAGGTTGAGGACTCGTACTTTGCAGTGACTGGTTTATTTTCACTCGTGTCCTGACTTAAGCCACCAATCAGATAACCTCCTTCTAGTTATTTCTATCTGATTGATGTCAATTTTGCCCTGCCTGTCCCTAAACGCCAGTGATTTGAAGAGCTCTGCGCCATCATCGTGAACTATAGGGCGCAGCCTTTTACAGAACTTATCAAGTGTTCGCCAGTTTCCTCTTTATCTCCACAGCACTGCATACCGTGTCTACCCCTTCATATTTGGTTCGATATGTTTTGGTTCGCATTACTCCCGTCCTGGCCTCAAACAGTAGAGAACTACCCCGAGTATTGTCATAGATCCTTTCCTTGGCAATTTCCTGCTTAAAAGTTCGATAAATCTCTAGTGCGGACTTCTTAATCATGCCCATTCTCCACATGTCAGTCTCCGTTTCCTTCACTTTCTTCTTAATTGAAAGTTCTTTTTGGTTTGGCCACCTGCTGTTTTCTAAGTATTTACCAGTCAACTTCCTGGTTCGCTTCCTCCATTTTGTATCGACATTCTTCATGTACAAGGAGCTGAATACCTTCCCAACCCAGGAGTACTCCTTCATTTATCTCAATGGCTTCTTAAATTTTATCTTGCTGCTAGCTTCTCTGCCCTCAAAGATTTCCGTCCCATATCACCTTGTACTCCCTGATTTGGTGTATTCCTGTGAGCTCCTAAGGCAAGCCTACATATTCCACGTTGTTTAATTTCTAATCTTGCTTGAACTTCTGATCTCATGCACAAGACCGCATTGCCGAACGTCAGACCAGGAACCACGACCCCTCTTCATATTCCTCTCACAACATCATACCTATTGAATTCCACGGTGCCCTATTTTTCATCACCGCTTCATTCCTGTTACCTTTAGTCGTCATGTATATTTCGTGTTCCCTTAGGTATTCGGTCCCATTGCTTATCCATACGCGCAGATATTTCTATTTATCTGTTATTTCTAGCGTGACCTTCTGTATTGTAAGCTCACTACCTTCATTATCATTAAAAACCATGACTGCTGATTTTTCCTTACTGAATCTGAAATCTAACCTATCTCCCTCATTACCGCAGATGCCCATCAATCTCTGCAAATCTTCCTTGTTGTCGGCCATTAGCACTATATCATCTGCGTACATTAATGCTAGTAGTGCCTGTTCAATGAGTTTTCCTTTCCTTGTTTGACGAAAGAGAGAAGTGAGGAGGGTCACGCCGCACACGGGATCGAGCTGAACCATAAGATGCTTCGCAATTAAAAATAGGACGTTAAGACATTCGGCTAGCCAGTTGGATGCTCTACAACATAAGCCAATATATCTGTTCTTTGCACATTTCCCAAAATAGACATGACGGCAACTGCCTATGCGATGAGTGACCAGTGCTGATGTGCTCAACAAAAAGGCTCCTCTTCTTGATGAACACTGACAGACTATGGAAGCTTGTTTTCATCTACGTAAATTACAGCTAGCTTTAATGTTGCTAAACTGAACCTAGCGTTTTGCGTTTACAATGCATTGAAGGTTCCTTAAGTTACACGCTTGTCCCAATTCAACTAAACAGTCAAGTGACGTTAGTTCTTAAATACATAAGCCCAATGAATTAAAAGGGCAGACAGAAACATGAGTGATAGAATTCTCACGACTGCGGCTCAACTTCGTAAAATAAATAATAAGCTAATGCGTTCATAGAGGTCATAAAGTGATATCTTTCTATCATTACCCAAAGTGTGCAAATTTTAATAAACACCTGTAGTAACTAGTTGTTGTATTATCTGAATATGTGATAAATGAAACAATATAGGGCATGCAACGTCACGAAACTACAATATATTATGAGAGACGCCACAGCGAAAGACTCCGGAAATTTGGACCATCTGGTGTTTATTAAAGTGTATTGGCATCACAGAGTAACAGAAAACTTCAAGACAAGGAAGATAACAAAAAGAAAATAGTTGTTTGGTTATTATAAGCTAGATAGATAGGAAAGGCGTGAAAGTAAATAACTGGGAGAGGAAACATTCCCCTGTCTGTCCTATGCATATTATCGTCAAGATGCTTAGCTTAAAGGGAAGGATGACCCAATTATAAGCTTACATTTTCTTGCTCATTATTTTAAATATTTTTTCTCACACCTCTACTTATTTATTTACCAAACACAAAGTGTTGCTATCCTTGCCCTTTACTGACGGCTTAACGTTTTCATTAACATACAGATTTGAGCCACCCTTGTCCTTCTATCTATTTTTGTTCTATCTCACTTCAACGTCCTGTTAAAATTATGCGTCATTTGTCAGCTATATGAAGTGATGTCGGTATGTAGATAGTCGGATAGATAATGTGCCAGAAATAATGCCCTTTATTAACGCTTACTTTAAGGTATAGTGAAGATGAGCTGAAATTAATATTTACTCTCCAAGCGTGATGCGACTACCACGAAGCGATGATCTGCTGCTTCCTGAAAAAGTGGAAATAATGAAAACAATACAGTAGTGAGGTATACATAATTACAAAACGTAAAAAAATCAAGAGGGTGACAACGTTATTCAGAGTTTCACGTTCTAATCAGGCCTCGTCGCTAAATAGCAAGCAAAGTTTCATTCATTCGGCATTTATATGTATTGAGAACCTCAGGAAATACGCGAAGCTATAATGAACATTGTGGCCTGCACTTCGACGACTAAATGCATCAAGTCGCCATCACTTCCAAACTCCTGTTTGACATGCAGCTCGAATTTCGTCCATAGAAAAGGTACAAGCTGAGATGGACGAGAACAAAGACCCATTTCTAAAGAGCCCGTCGTCGTGGAGCCCGGCAGCTCGTGTAGCTGGCCTGAGAGAAATCGCACACAATAGACGTCACTTCTAAATATAATGTCGTCGCGCGTAGCACATCAGTCAAAGGGAAATTCGTCCCGAAAGCGGCAAACACAGGCGAGAGCTGTTATAAGGGTAAATGATGAAGGGTTTTATTCGGTCGTTGCTGTTGATGCAGCAAATCGAGCTTGGCGATCGCAGCGGGACGCTTTGAAGCCCTGCCCACTTGCCACGTCGTGGAGCGTGAGCCGAAAAGAGAGGGGGTGGCAGTCCTCCGCTGCCCACTGTTGCAGTCGAGGGTAGGGCATTTGGGAGGCGTGCGCTGCCAAGGCGCTTAATCACTAGCGGCATCTCGAACTGTCATGACCGGCTTTGCAGATTAATAGGACAATTGGCTCCACACTGGCTCGCCGCTGGGCCCCCTTCGTGCTCGAGTGGCTGGCTACTGGATTACTCCCTGTCAGAGCCCGGCGTGAACCACGGCCCTGTCAGGCGCAGCAGACGCCACCATCGCGCTGCTTTCTCCCTCTCTCATTACGCTGCTGTATATAGTACAGTTTGTTGGCCTTCTTTCGAAGGAATTCGCCGTGCACAAGTGGCAGCAAGCTGCATCGAATTCTTGTTGCCGAGAGCGCTTTAGAGGTTCTTCTCAGGGAATCGTTTTTTTTTATAATCGACAGTTGTGCCGAAAAAGAACTGTTCGTAGTTGGTTATGTTTACTTACTCTGGTATTAAATTGCACAGCTTGAAAGATTGGTGAGTTGTTTCCTTTGAGAAGGAAATAAAGAAGAAAAGCGGTGGGAAGGGGGGACAGGCTAGATTCTAAGGATGTCTGTAAGTCAAGAAGGTTTGTAAGCACTTAGTTCTCCTAAATGAGCTGTAGGACAGTTGAATCAAAATGTACGAAAGCGTATACACGTATCACGTTGGGCCATCATCGAGAAATAACAACACGGGGAAAAGGAGGGAGTGATGGTTCGTTGGAACCAATGAAATACAAAATAAACAAAAATAAACAAAACAAACAAAAACGCATAAATAGCCACGCTGTCCCCACAGTAAGCAAAATGCGATTTTACAAAATAAGAAGCAGTTGATCTGGCGCACACGGAGGCAGCAAGAACGAAACGAGTTTTTATATGCATGTTCTATACTGAACAAGCTGGATTTCCTCACTCTTTTCCATGTCAAATGCACAAAAGTAGAAGTCGAGGAAAGTAGACCAAAAAGGCACGTGCGATTCAAATGTTCGGTTCATTTAGACAAGTATACAATCACTTGACAAGCAACCAATCGCAACTGCTGCGTTTGTACCTGAAAGCGAATTGCGTTACTCGGCTCAAGGTAAAGGTAAAACCAGAAAGCCGCCAGTGTTCGCTCATAAGCTGCCGATTGAGGTCGGACTTGACCAGAAAAGCGAGTGACCAAAGCTGTGAATGCACATAGCGCGAGAGCGCAAGACTTTATTTGAATATGGAGCAGAATGCCCCATCCTAGATAACTGTCGCCCTAATAGGCTGCGTACCCCGTTTCTGTCCGCACCACCACGTTTACTAAAAAAAAAACGTATCAACGATTCGACCGGAAGTACATGTATTTGCACGCACTGTAGTTGCTAGGCAGCCCTATGGGCAACGTGGCATTCAATGCGCTGAGGTAGAACGTGTAGGTTTAGTGAAAAGATAAAAGAAAAAAAAGCCACAGGCCTAAGAACTCGTTACGAACAACTGGCCGAAGTTCTGCGAAGACAGCCTAATGGTGTTCTCTTAATCCGCCGCTACGGAATCAGCCGCGGGATCGAAATAAGAAATCAAAGAAAGGTGCATGAAGGAGAGAGCTTGCCGGGTCTGGTGGTGATTCTGCGTAGGCAAGGTGATCGATCGGAATGCTGACTGGACGCGATTGTCGCAAGAATAGGGCGGAACATGAAGTCGCTGACGTGAATCTTGCGGCAATTGCCTGCTGCCGTCCACACAAAGCAAAAGAGAGGTCCGTCGTGGCAAGTCATTAAGAGGAATGTAGAGGGTTAGGTGTAAAATTAAGACTCGACGAACTACAAGTTTCGCTAGAACCATGCCAACAGCGCTTACTCCGGAAGATTGTTGTTTAAGTCACAATAGGGGGCAGAGGAATATAAAACTGGTAGGTGGATGGAGGTCTTCCTGCGCGCGTTCTCGCTATATAGTATACGTAAACAATATAGTAAAGGAATATACTATAGTATATTACTATAATATATTGCAGTATAATATACTTAAACGTGAACACAGTAAAACAGAACGTTTCTCTGCGAAGGGCCGGTAATGCTGCTGTGCAAGAAATATGATTGAAGTCGGCAGTTTGACGAAAACTGGTCTGGTCCGCACTAACCAAGGAAAATGTAAACGCGTAACACAGTCATAAAACATAGTTTGCAAAAAACCTAATAAACACAAAAACAACAAAATTGTTAGCTGATACCGTTTTCTTCGTCCGTATCTTATTGTTGAGCAAAGATATATGAATAATTGTCAGTTTATATGAAAATACGTATTGATGCAGGAAGTGACGTACCGATAAAGATTATTTTAAGATAGTACCCGAGGAAAGATTATACAGCTGTCGGTTTCCCAAATAGATCAAATATTGCAGGCAGTGCTTGGTAAGCTTGGTAAGATCAGCAGCACTTGGGTTTTTCTTCTCTCTAATATTTTATACGCATATATAAATCTGCGTTCCATGCGTCTGAATATTTACTAATGAAGTCTCGATCAAAGCTAACAATTATTTTCTTTAATGAATGTTTTCTAGTTTCGATTCAATGTAATACATCTACCAGTCGCTCAGAGGCGATTAATGAAAAACAGTCGTTAGCGTGCTCTGACGAAGAAAACGATCATGAAGTAGAAAGCCTTAAGACATGGAGTAATTTATTGTAGTGGAAATATAGCGCAATAGCAAAGAACGACTAAACTTGCATTGCGTAACGGTGAGGATGCAATGCAGTGGTTAAAATATATGTATTACAAAATAAAAACTTTTGACTTCCCTGAGATTTGAGCCGAATAATATCATTCAAGATGTAAACGCGAGTTATTTTAATGAGAACCCTTTTCGCCAGTTGTAGCAACTGACGTAGGTTCACACGTCAATGAAGCATCGTCTATTTCAGTTCAATCTCTGCGCCATTGTGTTAGCTCATGACGTTTCGTGCTTCGGGATAACTTGTTTTGAAAGTCTGTGACAAAAAAATATGAAAAAAAAGAGAAAACACTCGACAAACGAATTGGGCGCATTTTGAAGGAGACACAAAAAACTTTCACAGCCGTGATAAGCAGAAGGAACATCGCCTGGGCTTTAAGGGAAAAGAAAGCGGCGAGGTTTTTGATTAGAGTGGAATTGGACTTTTTTTCCCAATACTGGTCCTCGTCTGCCCCAGACTCGGTTCGCGTTCATCTCGCATTCACAACAAGTCGTAGGAAAGGGCGCCAGCAGACGCCCTCCTTTCCCCTCTTCTTCCCTTCATATCTCCCTGGAGTGCGTTTTTTTATCTTATCCCCACAATCTTACTTTAATAACTTGCTCCAGTCACTCGTGCATTCCGCACGTTGCTGCGAGAGCCTCTTCCACATATCTTTTCTCTAACCCTGGTAACGGCTTTCGTTTGCGCAGTTAGCAGGCCAGTCAAGAATGTTTCTTTCCATTCTTTCGAGGGTGGCGCGAGAAGAAGATCGGCAAATCGCGTTACCGCGTCAACGTTCCAGAATATGTCTGTGAGAGTAAAAAAATATATTTTATTTCAGGTGTTCACGCCAATTTAGCGTTGTCGCTGCTGCGCCCGCCACCAGGTTTCTCGCTAAAGCTGGTCGTGGGTTTTCTTACCACGCAAACGTCATGCCTGGCCGGCAAGCACGAAGGAGTCTGTGAAATCGGATTGTCCTTCGTGCGAGTGTCAGAAAGAAAACGAGCACGGAGGATATATTACAGCGTTATGCAAACGCAATTTTTTTGTGCGAGGCACACCCGCAGGTTGTCACGTGCGTGTGGTAAACCGAAACTGCAATAGCGCATGATAGCTTGTATCTTCTACAGCGAGGCAAGTTGGTATGCACTTTCTGCGACTTGCTAGCAGGTTCATCCGTAAAATTTAGGGACAGCTCTGAATGCACGTAAAATAAATATTTAAGAGTGGGAAAAATGTTAGCGTGCAATATAGACGACTTTCAAAAAAAGGGAGTATTGAATCGTTCATAAACAACCTTCAAAAATACGAAAAACGGGCGCGTTATTTTCCCCCGGCTTTTCCCGTATTCGCGGTACTATTCGCGACGCCAGGAGCTTGTGCACATGACGTCAGAATGAAATAAGTTTTCGATTGGTCGATTTAGGAGATATATCTGTTTTGTTATCTTCTACCCTGCTTAGCCATGCAGTTTCAGGCCCGTTCTGCTTTGCCTCGCATTACTATCTGGCGCGGTCCCCTTATTTCACATTGTTTTGTGCATGTTTGCGATTGCGCAAGCCGAGAGAGCAGCGTGTAGACAAACAGAGTGAAAGCCTAACTGGATCAATACTTTGTGGTAATATACCATCATTATTATGATGCAATAAGTGGTGAGAAAGAGATGGCACTTGTAGGAAGGTTAGTGAAGCCGACAAAGAAACAACTGTTTCGCCTTTAAACTCAGTTTGTTTTAGGGACCCTTTTAGCCAAAGGTTGGACACATTCTGCTTGAAATACAATGTCTGTGCACACAAGATTCTATTACGCGAGAATTGGGGAAAGCTTTTGCGAATCTTGATGCCGATAACTAGCGAAGGAGGCAGGTTAATGGGAAAGAGCCCTTATGAATGACAGGCTTTGCGAGTTTGTGCCTGGTTTGTTGGCATCAGGATCAAATCATCGAGGATAATGCCGGTACCGAATTTTGCTTCAGTTCACAATAAGGGGTTTTGCACAGACCTATTCAGCGAGTGGCGATGTCATTGAGGGATGCTAAACATCACATCTAGTTTCATTACTAACATTAAATGGCTGTATAAAACGTGAAATTTGGTTAGTATAATACATGTAGTATAGTACATGTAGTACAATATAGTACATTTTTATGATGCGGCTAACAGGCTATCTTCACATATGGACACCCCCCTTTAAAAAAAGAATTTCTCATACCTACGCAAAAATACCACGCAAAAAAAAAACCGTAATGTCTTTACATATAAATATAAAAAATCTCCAGGCCTGCGCGGAAGGCGCTGCACATACCGCAAGAACTCGAAGGGTTGTCTTCCTAGAGATTATTTAATACACTCTTGGGGCAACTATAACAAGCACACTTTCATGGTACCCACTCCACCATAATTCATCTCAATTTTTGTGCAGTAGCCCGGCATTTACTATGCCATCCTTCGTCTCCGGAAAAACGTGGTACCCGCTACACACCTGCAAGCCGTTATGTGCGCTCTAGTGATGCTGCAGGTGTCTGACGACGTTGAATAGTTATGCCTGAGACTTTCTTAGTAGGTTGGAGTCTTCAACGAACGATTCATTTCTTGATTAATATAGTGTGACAGTTGGTTCTCACTTTACTGTTTTACAACGCTTTTCTGCGCAGAGTAACACAATTCCTTACCCGAAATGAAGCCTGCGTAGCGTTAGTTCGCAATGCAGTTTGAAGCACCAGCGTACCTCAGATAGAATAATGAGCTGACACGTAGCGGACTTGATTCTCCTTCAGACCTCAATATTTTTTGTCATTTCTCTAGTGTTTTTTTTTCTAATTTCAAGCAAGAGTGGTTACGGACACTGGAGGCAACGGCGTCAGAAAGCAGCGGTTCCAGAATCGGTTCCTGTGGTTATCACATAACAGCTTTTGCTGTAGAACTTACCAAGTGTAAATGAAGTTACGCTGATAGACATGCACCGCTTTCAATACCGCGTTCTGCTATGAACGATGTTATTTATCGTGCCTTTAGGTTATCATTTTGCCGGCGTCTAATTGTGATCTAGCTTAATTGAGCATGTTGATGTAGTTCGGTATAAGGAGCAGCGCACTTGTATGTGATACGTCATTGGTCAAGCCGAAAAAAGAGACGTATTTCAGATCACCCGTGAGCGCAGGCATGCTCCTTAACGAATACCTAATTAAGGGTCTACTCTCTGCACAGAATGAGCCCCGCCGCGGTGGTCTAGTGGCTAAGGTACTCGGCTGCTGACCCGCAGGTCGCGGGTTCGATTCCCGGCTGCGGCGGCTGCATTTCCGATGGAGGCGGAAATGTTGTAGGCCCGTGTACTCAGATTTGGGTGCACGTTAAAGAACCCCAGGTGGTCAAAATTTCCGGAGCCCTCCACTACGGCGTCTCTCATAATCAAAGGTGGTTTTGGGACGTTAAACCCCACAAATCAATCAAATCTGCACAGAATGAACAGTCAATTAGGCGAGTTAGTCTCACTCTGGTGCAAAGCCAACGCGGGTACAGCAGTCATGCAACGCCACTTACTCGAGTTCGTTTATCACAGATATCGGAAGCTAATTAGCCTTGCTTCTCAACTGCCTAAGTCTGCCTCACTTGCGAACGAACTTCTCCAAGAGTGAATAAGCAGAAGCAGCTTCGTTTTTCTATCGTAACTCTCCGATACAGAAAGCTTTGTTTAGGAAATGTTCTGGCATATTGGGTGGTTCTATAATTGAGCGAACGCTAAAAAAAAACAGGGTAGTCAAAATTTCCGGAGCCCTACACTACGGTGTCTCTTTTAATCAGATGGTGGTTTTAAGACGTTAAGCCCTACGTGTCAATCGATTGTTGAACGAACAGTCAATACAAGTGACGTGTGACACGAATAGTGGAAAGCATTTACTCATATTTCCGTAAACAACCACGAGTTCACCAAGGTAGAAAGGTGGGCATGTTGGTATTCCATGTTTAGGAAGGGTAAGAGAAAGTAGCGCTGTGTGTGTGTGTGTGTGTGTGTGTGTGTGTGTGTGTGTGTGTGTGTGTGTGTGTGTGTGTGTGTGTGTGTCCTTTCTTTGTGTATTCGTATTCAATGCGCTCTTACCCTTCTTAAATACCACGAGATAGATTGCTGGTCCCCCATTTGAAGAAAACATATCCACTGAGCTAACCAACGAAGAAGTAAACATTAAAACCACTGTAGAAGTGTAGCGTAACATAAATGTAATCAATATTATTACTAACTGATTCATTCTTGTATACTTAAATTGGATACTATCAGCACCCCCGATGATTTAATCTCTTAGAGCGACACGTTAAACGCTTCTTTTATGATAAAAGTAATGGGTAGTGCTTGCGTTTTCTTTTATTTTTCATCCTTTTTGTTACCTCATGGCATGTCTCTTCTTCATTGTTGCTGCAACATTTCATTTTTACCAGTTTAAATCGATCTGACTCTCAATATATATATATATATATATATAATATATATATATATATATATATATATATATATATATAAGGTTAAGAAGTGTATACCTAAGGGCCCGTTTTTCCGTGTTTTAACACAATATTAATGAGATCCAACAGACAGTAATGCCAAGGAATGTACAGGGGAAGTTATTAAAACCAATAGAGTGTAAATAAGAAGAAAGAAAAGTGGATGAAAAAATTACCAACTGTGAGCAGGAATCGACCCTATTTTTCATCCACTTTTCTTTCTTCTTATTTACATTATATTGGTTTTAATAACTTCCCCTGTACATTCCTTGGCATTACTGTCTGTTAGATCTCATATATATATATATATATATATATATATATATATATATATAATATAGTGTGTGTGTGTGTAGGAGAAAGAGAGAGAATATTGTATTGTTTCACTCAGTTTGTGCATTCTTTATATAAATTTAGTGACCTCTTTTGAAGTTTATTCTTGTATATATTTGTAAAATGTTGATATTCTAGTGCTACCAATTACATATTTTTATTTCGCAGTTTGTTGCCTATTCTTGCTATGTATCATGAAATTGTGGGCTAAGTTAAGCCTACAAAAAGCCTTTGTGAGGCAGGCTTTCAGCCTTTCAGCGTCCTGAAAGCTAGAATATTAGCACGAATCATAATTTGAAACGTTTTACTGATATACCGGTTGCTTTTCCGAAGAAATGCGTACAATTGTTACATCTTTCGAAATGCTTACAATGAAAATGTCGTCCCATACTTACACTTCTCGCTTCACAAAATTCCAGACCAGAGAAAAACCAAGTACATTAATGACCGTTCTAAAGTATTTGTACATTTTTTTTCTTTTTCAAGCTAGAATAACAATGCATAAAAAGAGAAGAAGGTTACATGTGAAGACAAGGAGTGCGCTTTAAGAGACGGTGTAATTTGTAATTTTAGAGACTCTTTACTCTTTTCCTTACCATTTGAGCCTATTTTCAGCACTGTTGAGAACAGGATGAACTGTTGCAATAGTGAGAACCTGTTAAAATATTGTTCCCAACGTTTCACCATATTACACCACAGAAGACATTAGCAGAAATAAGTCGTTCAAAAAGTGCGTCTCGTTCCTATTGATGTACTGCGCGAGCCACCTGCTGCTTAAGACTAAAGCAAAGCAATGCATTGAATCCCTTAAGGCATGCTGCAATCGTCACGCTACATTCGATTAAGGCTACCAGATTTTGACTTGAATATACGCAGATGTTGCTCTTTTTTTTCACGCAGACACATTCCTCACAGCTAAATAGACGTTGCCGAATTTCCTCTTTGTAAGACTAACGCAATATTTTTTCGTGACTGTTTCCTAGAACAGCGTTGAAGAGATATTATGTGGCTCGTCACCGTCATTATTAACGTCAGCGGCAGCTTTACGCAATTCATTTACTGCTAATTATTGAAGAAAAGTGTCATAATGGCGCACAATATTAAAAAGCATGGCGGTTGTTACGCGTTAGAGAAGAGGTTGCAGTATTGTGCAATTCATCGCATATGTTCTTTACGCATTCTTGAGATCCAGTGCTTCGAGAAGAACCTTTACATTCAATAAGCAGCCATTATTTTTAAGAAGACGTTGCGAAACTTTTTTGATGAAGTTTACTATTTGAAGTCATTCTTACCTACTTTTATGAAAAAAAAGAACTTTTGTGGTAGCTAAACACAGCGAAAAGTTAAACACGTAGGTACACACAAAAACAAAACAAAACACTGTGTTTTTTTAACTGTTGCGATAAAGTTCGGGCTGTTTTTTTTTGCTTAAATCTTGGAGACATCGTGCGTTGGTTCAATATGCAAGGCCTATATGTCTCTACAGAAAAACTGGCAGTTGAAACTTTTAAACTAGGTATTATGGCAGCAATTTTTAAATGTAGCTGGCCTACACGTCATAGATCAATGAATTCAGGACATAAATGCCCAAAATGCGTTATCTTGTGTAGAAAATCAATGTCTGAAGTCTGACGAAGTCCAAGAAATAGCCATTAAAAGTCCGACCTGTCTCTTTCGGAAAGCGTCTGTACATGGACAAAAGAGAGTGATATATAACATAAGACTAAAGAAGTCTCTGAGCAAAGCTCGCAGAGGATTTCTGTGTTTTCTATATTACATTCTCGCACCATCTTCGAGGTTTGCTAAAGACAAAGGCATGGGAAAGTAGACGACAAGGCTTCATAAAGACGAGAGCTTGCCACAACACTTCGCAGCTTTGAGAGCTCGCCCAGTGAAACAACGAATGGTCGACATTTTTTTTTCGTGGTCGACCACGAAACAGAGCATGGTGCGAAATGCCGAGGAAAGTCAAGTGGCAACGTTGTTTAATTATCATATATATTGAAAACGACTTGGCCTGGCCAAGAACGAGTGTAGCTTCATGAACGGGAAACAGACTGCGGCATCGCATCGCACCGCCACAGGCTCCCCGTTATAAACCCCCAAAAAAATGCGTAGTACGGTGCAGCAGACGAGCGGCGCGTGTGTGCGCGAGTAATCTCTCAAATGCACGCGCCCTTGGCGTTCGAGGGCGTCAACTGGTCGCGAAAAGATGCCCTTCTTTTGCGCCGCGGTTTCTTTCTCAACGCGTCCTGGAGAAATAAAGCGATAACAAAGAACCGAGAAGAAACGCGACACGCGAATTTTTTTTTCCCCCCGAGACAACAGCACACGCGAAGATGGCTATGACGACAACAAGCGTACAAGACAAAAACAAAGCGAGGCCTTTAGCCAGCACTGTTCTTTTTCTTTCTTGAAAAAAATTTAAAAAGGTGGAGAGTTTGTGTGTGTGCGTGGTTTAAAATAGGAGGAACACAAAGTGGCGAGGTGGCAGGCCTCGTCGGCGTCACAGCCAGCCTTCTCATCTGCAATGCATAAATCACCACCGTCGAGCTAAACTCTCGAAAATCGCCGAGGCAGCTGGCTACGAAACGCCGTTCCTGTCACGTGCTGCTACTTTGTCGCCGAATATCTTCCGGCAACCCATAGTTGGGCTGACAAAAGAACACCAGGGATGACTCTTTTGGTGTTTTGTGTTCGTCGGCGTCTGTCGATAAGAGGTCACTCGTGAACTGTACGCACTAAAACAAACAGACCAAAACTAAGGGACAAAAGCGAGAAACGGGAGAATTTCGCAAAACTTGACGGAAACTGCGGGGAAATGTTTGACGAAGAATTCGGCCCAGTAGCGGCAAAGCGAGAGCGTTGGCGGACGAACAGTCGATGCACGTGAAATTCCCGAGAGGGCCTGAATTCCTGTCTCGCCAGCTTTCTGTGTCACCTCTTCTCCGAATTCTGGCGCCAAAGGGAGCCTAAGGTCCCGGAGAAAGTCTGTACAAAATAAAAAAAAGAAATTCAGAGACTGAAAAATAATAAAACGATAACTTATAGCCGAGAAACAGATCAACGACCCGATGTGGCAATTCTTTGTGAAGAACTGCACCCCATCACTTACAAATGAATAAATATAAGAAGTGGGGTGGAAGATCGGATTCCTCAAGTAGAAATATGCGTAAAAAAGAACCAACTGCTTCGTACGAAGAGTATAGTCTACGGCGTAGCCGTAAAGGCTACATTCTTGACTGGGGTTCTTCCTTTCTTGCGCCTTCTGAAGTGCGCGACACATTTTGCCCTTTAGAAAGGCTTTCGCAACGACGCTCACTTCGAGTGTGAAAGCGATCTTCGATATCCAACTTACACGCTACTTTGACTGAAAGCCGCAGCTAGCAAGTGGAAATCTCCGAGCATTGTGCCGCGTCTGAAAAGTGCTTGCTAGTGCTGTCATGAGATTTCGCTTTGATGTGAAGATGGGTAACAAAAAATAGAAGCAAAAAGATGGGTGGAGATTTTGTGTTTTGACAGATTCTAGGGCTTTCGGAATCCAGTACCACAAGAAAAAAAGAAAAAAAAGGTGTAAAGTCTCAAGCGTTGGGTTAGAAAACGTCGTGACAGCTGTAGCGTGTGAAAAAAAATGCCATTCAAGCTCACACTTGTGTTTTCAATAATATGATGCACAGAGTGCGAGATCACAAAGTTTCTTTCTAACAGAGACTTTTAGGCTTGATTCACTGTAGACGTCAAACGCCCCGTCTGAGAACTCGTTATGGCATCAGCATTGCCCGATCATTTCACCCCTCATCTTACCACGAGGCAGCATTTTCTTGTCAGTTTATTTTCGGGCATAAAACGATGGCTGTCGATGCAATTAAATGGCACCGGCTTTCAGTTATGTGAAAGCAACCGAAAGGCAAAGCCTGCCGAAGCGGAACCATGGTTACCATGGTTTTCGGCTGCTGAATCGAACGTCGTAGACTCGATTCCGGTGGCGCCCGTCACTTTTCAACGGAGGCAAATTGGTAGATGCGCGTGTGATGCGTGACGTCAGTGCACATTAAAGAACGCCGGATGGTCAAAGTCTCTCGAGGCATCCACCATTCCGTACCGCATAAACATGGCATGGGTGTGGCACGTCAAAGATATGAGAACGCTGTTCCAAATGAATAAGCAAGGCTTATACTTCAGATGGGCGCTGGTACTACGAGGAGACGGCTCATTTTCATACGTGTTGAGTCAGGTTCTACAGACGTCGAGTAAGCAGCCAATTGCTATGCATTCCTGCAAAGATACCAGATGAAAACAAGCGCGCACTGACTTTTGTTACTCTGCTCCTTTTGCTTAATCTGTTGAGAGTACTGGTATATGCATTTACAAAATTATTTGGTACTTGAACGCCGACAATAAATACATTTTGTGTCACCATGAATTCGGATTTCACACAGTCACTGTACACATTGTACAGTGTAAAAAAAGCTCTTATTTGGGCACGTAACATAAACGAGGCATGAAAGTTGGCATGATACAACATAGTTCATCTTCGCGAGCATGGAAGGCCGTAGTGGGGGTGTGTTGGCGTATCGCATGAATGGATTATATCAGAAAAATAATGGATAGAAAATTCCGACCACGATGTGTGAGTCTGACCAAGGTGAAAATGATACATTTTATTAGCGTGAGATTGTTTGAAAGCTTGTTTCGAAGAAATTACGGCGTTGGTATCGGTGGCGGCGTCAGTTGTTGTGAGGAAAAATATTTTTTGTGACGGAAAGGTCAGGAAAGATGAAAATAAAATGAACAATAACAAATCTTGGTCTGAGTTGGGATCGTCCCCGGGTCGTTTTTGTGGCAAATGGACCAGCTCTCTCACATTTGAGGGCTCATAAAACGTGTAGCAATGATTATAAAGGCAATTTAGGGCACTCTTTGTTATTGAACGACAGTATATCCCAAGGTAGGATAAAATGAGACATGGGGTCAAACGCGACATTTTGACTATGCGGGCGTCTGTAGCTAATACAAAACTACTTTTTTTTTCTGTCTCTTTTTCAACAAAAAGTGCTAGTCTTTGTCTACCTTTTTATATGTAAAAGTAAATGATTGTTCACAGAGTTAACTTGGCAAATCACGTGGCTGGTAGCAGTGTGCTCGTGACCCCTCAAAAAGAGGAGAAATTCTGCTCAGCCAGATTTTTAATCCGTGCATGAAGCTACTCCTGGGTGAGTACAGCAATGTGAATTATATTTTTGTTACCTTACACTACGAGGTACATGACACCAAAAGTTTAGCTCGTTTGGTGTGCAGGGATGAAGCGTTTTTAGATGCGGAGCATCTAATACTCGAGGCATGTAGTGCGGCGCCGTCCGCAAGCTTCCTCCTCCTTCTTCCACCATCTGTGCATCCCTTCCTCCTCTACACACCGCGCGCGCTTCACTCCTCCACCATCTGTGCACCCTTCCTCCTCTACACACCGCGTGCGCTTCTCCTCTTCACGAACATTCGCTAGCTGTATGATGTAGCGCGCATGCGCCGTCACGCTTCGAGAACATCGGCAGCTGACGCGCGCGCATGAGCCGTTGCGCTTCTCCCCCTTCTCGAACATTCGACAGCTGACAGTGCATGCGCCGTCGCGCTGTTATATACTCAAGGTCGGCGCTCGCTCGCTCAGTTGCCGCTCGTCGGTTGTTTTGTACGGCGCGTCGACGTCCAGGTCGCGGTGAAATGAATTCCAACGAATCCACAAACACAATGATCGACGTCCTTTCGACCAGCGCCGCCCTTTCGCATACGTGTGTACGTGTTCGCTCATTTAACACCCCCTCCTACAACCACGTTAACCAATTTAGCCATCGACCCAAGTAAGTCGCAATTTAACCCCCATTTCACAACCACGTTAACCAATTTAGCCATCGACCCAAGTAAGTCGCACTTTAACACCCGTTAACCAATTATATGCTCCGCATCCTCCTCAGTGTTCCCCCGAGGGAAGCTGCGGGCAATTTTTTTTAATTCAGCCATGTGGGAGGCGCAAAACGTGACAAAAGGCATACAATATCTTTGGGACTGTCTTAAAAAACTTCCATTAACGTACACTAATATATTTTATATGTATTTGCTTATGATTGTTGGGACATACAATAGAATTATACAAAAGCTTGCTTGGAGAAACGACCTTAAAGCACTGATTGTCATTCAGTACGTGACTTCCTCCGTTCACGCTGCATCAAGGTTTTTCTGTGTTGCCAAGGATGCTCTCAAGAGACGCATAAAAAGGGCGGAATCTTCTTCGTTTAGTCGTTCACAAGCACGCCTTGAGAGTGAGTTTTAATGACGTTTCTCTAACAACCTCATAAAAAAAGTGCTAGAAAATTTGAATGCAGCACAGTTTCCAATTCCTTGTCTTACAAAGTCCAGCGCCCGAAGTTTAAAGTCATGAAACGCCTGAGAAGTTGTGCGTGAAAACGGCGAGAAAAGTGGAGAAGATACGCCAAAAGATATCTAGCCTCCGAATGTCGAATAATCTAATGAGGTGAAAGCATTCAAGAAAAGACATCATTCGCAAAAAAATAAAGACTAGTGGTGTTTGATCTGCAAAGATTTTCTGAGCTACAAAATATCGTGCACTGTCTAGATTCAATGCATGGTGTCCAAAGACTGGGCTCCTTAAGACTGTGTAAGGACTCACAGAGTGCATTTTGAGACTTTCTTCTGCAGAAACTGAAGGA
>WOVY01012858.1:0-28354 GCA_013436015.1 Rhipicephalus annulatus | reverse complement strand
TCTTTTTTTTTCAGGTCGCCTTCAGAGCTGCCCATTGTCATTCTTGAACCGTGAGTGTTTTTGAATCTTCCCACTGATCTGTATGGCGTTGCCTGTCGTATAGTATCTAACACTACTGTCATCATGGTTGTGCAAAGCGAGAACAGTGGTAATTGAAGAGCATTAGGGTAATGTTATCATTAAAGTAATAATCTCGTAGCTTCGAAAGAAAATAAAACAAGAAAAAAAGCAGGTTCTCTAAAAAATTAAGGAGAACCTGGACAGCGTTTTATTTCAATTTCTCACTCCCTATTGCGATGGGAACAGTTTTTGCTGTAACAAAAGTTTATCTCCTGCATTTTCATTCAACTGGGTCATATATTTATAACTGCCATTTTATGCGTCAAATAATCCAAATCAAATTAGCGTTGTCCCATTTATATGGAAAATTTTAACCCTGAAAACTAAGTTCAGCAGAAGGTTGTTCAAGTCAATATAATATTATAATTAGCCAGACAGTAGAACATAGCGTTATATTCACAGATAAATAACTTGAATGTTCTAATCAAATTTAAACTTCTTTCAACTTTATTCAAGTGCGAAGAGTACATGAACAAAGGTTTTCATGTATTAGACATTGCTCGTAAGTGTGTTACTAATTTGCGAGAACATCTGTGAAACGCGGAATAGGTAAGCAATACGAAAGTTTAACATACGCTGTAAATTGGTATACATCAAGTACATTCGCACGAAATACCCCATACCTAAGGAAGCTTGCAGGATTGAGATGATATGTGTATCGTGAGCACACTAACGCGTTTGTAAATTTTATCTATTCATTTTTCGCAAAACATAACGTTCTTTCGGGAAGTATCCTAAACAGACAATACGCAGTCTCCAAAAGGCATGATTCAGTTGTCTTCTTTAACGGACCAAATTTCATTCGTATGAGTTCCCTCCCTTCACGACAAGATTTAGCTTGCGCCTTGTGTTCTATTATACATAAAATTTTAAACTTCAATAACTGATATAACTGACAAGCTTATTTATTTCGTAAACATAATCATAAATATCTGTCTATTCAATCGAAAAACTCGTTCAGTATTATTCCTTCAGCCTAACTTCTAATGCCTGCTTTTTTTGCCCGAAATTATAACCACACTTTCTCAATCACTCACTCTGAAATGGTTCTTCAAGCACTAAAATGATATGAAACAAATGAAAGCTTACTTCGAAAGTTTATATGATTTTGCAAATGCTCACGTATGCGCTCTACAGATATTGAATTAGATCGATAAGTCTGTTTCCGAATTTTCACAGCCGCGCAGATAGCTATGAAATCACAAGAAAAGAAAAACAGCTTTAATCCAACTCAACCTTATAAGCATGTGGAGTCAAACTGTTGGGACGTAGAATTCTGAAGCGAAATGTTCAGCTTTTCACTGCCGGATGCCCTCAGGCGTATGACTGAATAAGGGTCAGTGTTAGAGCAGTCTACGCAAGTTACACGTTGACATATCTAGTAAGTAAATCAACCCCAAAAACAACAAAACGAGTTTCCAGCAGCCATTCTGACATCTGTTAATCACAGAGCAAAGGTTATTCTCCGTGCTTCGAATCTTTTCGTTGTTCGGTATGCTCCAACACAACGGTTTAATTTATCATAGTGCCAAGCTGTCGTCCGTTCTTGACGTCTAAATTCCACCTCGTCTCACTGGGAGGCTTCTGCATGCATAGCGCCCGAGAGAAAGAGTTACGTCCGATTGTCAGATATGCAAATTTCGAGCAACGTTCAGAACTCGTTCCCCGCGTTGCAGGTTATCTCAGAACGCCCGTGTTTGAGATTGAGAGCATGCGACGTCTGTCGTCTACTACCGTGATACTCCTGGGAACAATCGCAACAGACGACCCTTGTCTCTCGCAGTGGTACGACCAAGATGGTTATCGCTACAGATGCCCTGTCATGCATTTTACGATGGTGCGCATGGGTTGACTCTTTGCGCAGAACGTACTATAAGCCGTATCTGTGCCGGGCCAGAAAAAAAAACTGAAGTACGTAAGGAGCGATTTGAGCCATAGCGAGCCAAGCCGACGACGGAGATTCGAAGGCAAACCACCGAGACGTGTACGCCCCGACTGGAGCCTCGTGAACATCCAACTGAACGTTCGTGCGGCGTGTTGCTCCCCGCCTAATTTGAATATATAGGCGTTCGGTTGAACTGCGTGCTCTCTGTAGAGTCGACGATGGAATGGATGTTTTGGTAAGACGGGAGGGTGCTCCGTTTTATGAAGATTGTTTCCGGCGTTTGATTTTGGGATTGCCCGGATTACAAGCGACAGCCATTTTTGTATTCCCTCTGTCCTGGCACTGCATGACTCCTCTAGTTTTTTTGTTTCTTAAGCAAGCTGTTTTCTCCAGCGTATTCACAGTTCTGCCTAGAGAGTAAAGGAAGGGGAGAGTGTAGCATTGAACATGATTATTAAGACCCGGTGCTGAAATGGGGGCTTGCTGGGATGAGTCGGAAAAACTTCTTGAGTGATGTTAAAATGAAACAAGTAAATAAAAATGGGGATGTAGCATAGGCTTTCATGAGCAATAAAGTACGCATTTCACATACAGAGGTGAGTGGCTGCCATGCGAAACTATTTCGATGTATGAATTTATAACAAAACACACATAGGTAAAACAAGTCTGCCCCAATTTATGGTTTCAGGAAACAGTATCTAGAATGTGCTTCAGAAGAGGACACTATGAAAAGAAGACCTGCGCTCTAAACGTATTGACAATGTGATTGCTCCGTCGGCGTTTTCCGATTTCTCATTCTTGATCAGATAAAAGCAAACAGTACTTAGTAAAGTGCGACCAAACATTTTCTGTAGTGAATTTTTTACGTGCGAGTACACATTTGGGCGCAATGACTCCTAAAGAAGGTTATAAGCTGGTGCACGTCTTGTTATTTTGTTGTTGGATGATGATGTACCAGTAGAGACCCATAGCCGAAAAAAAAACTGCACTTTAGTTTCAATAAAACAGGTAGCTATGCTACTTCTGGTATTATTACCATAAAACCTGTACACCTTGATATAGCGAAAATTCATTACTTCCCAAAAGAAATGAGTGAGTGTGTGAGTGGCAGTGAGAAAGTGAGTGAGTGAGTGAGTGAGGAAGTGGCAGCGAGTGAGTGAGTGAGTGAGTGAGCGTAGAAATGTGTAAGAACGATGTTGAGAAAGACAGAAAAAAATCAACGTAATGGCACTAAGGAAGCAAATGAAAAGTGCCACACCTTTTCTCAACAGTTCCGATGGACAATTTGCCGAAATGACAACTTGCCGCCGTGAGGAACGTGACCTGTCCCCTTCTAATAACATGGGACACGCTACTCATTTCATTTCTAAGCTTGGTGCCTTGTCCGGCAAATTTTACTCGTTATGTGGAAGTCGTAGGTTGAGTGTCTGCCGGTTGAAAGATCTCTTTTTATTATTTATGTCTTCAAATTTATATCATAATTACTGCAAACGATTTACCCTACATATATTCATGGCTTGATTGTCGGTTAATTTTGATTACAGTTGTGTTTAAAAAACAATTCCTTACAGAAAGGCATGTTTTGAATGATGAAACTACACTAAACCTCAGTTAAGGGTAGAAGAATGTATCCAACACGTCGCAGCACTGAACGATTGCCTTGTCGTTGCTCTTCACTTTAGCCCGAAAATTCTATTCTCTTCGATACATTTGCTTCGACAAACACTCCAAGTGAACGTGGTCACCCGTGTTTCCCTACGAGGAGATTCAGATTCCCAGAAATCTTTCCCTGGAGAGCCTTGCCTCGTAAGTCGCTCGTTGGCTTAGAATAGAAACACCCGCTTGTGGCATATCTCGAGGTTTGGTTGGCGAATGGTAGATCGGGGGCATTCACGGTGCCGGCAGAAAATACGGTCGCCAGTAAAAGCCACCCCCTCCTTCCCCACGCCACTTCCGTCTTATAATCGGATTTATCGCTAAGATTGACCACCGATTTTTTTTCCGTGCGCGGCTTCCTCTATGCCACTTATCTCCGCGTGGAGTGCCAGTTCCATCAGTGCCTGCAACCCACGAAGACCAGATATATGTTTTAAAGCACGTGTTGGTGGGCTAGTTGGTACATTATAATGAGGTACAGTAACACCAACAGGTACTTGTTACATTTCTTCTACAGTGGGCCATCTTTGCCGTTCCTCTCTTTCTAACAAGAAGCCGCTTCTACTATATATCTGCACATATCGCCTCTGCTACGTGTCACGCAGGCTATTTGGGCTTCTGCATCAACAATGTCCTCTTACCTCTTGCCGCACGTTCATCTTATTACAAAATTGATTTCCAAATGATGACCTGGCCTCGTACGTGTTCACCTAAGATGATGCGAAGGCGAAAGCAGTGTTTTTCTGCTTCTTCTCAAAACATCCTTTAGACCTCTGCTTCATGAGTAGTCTTTGCGTAGAACGCCTTTTCAGTGATTTATGATTACGATGACATGGCTCCTCACGTTGCAGCACTGGTGTGCTTGCTACTCGACGTTCAGGCGTCGGAGACTAAGAAAAAACTGGGAGAAAGCTAACACATGTTCGGCAACAGGGACCCAGTTGGATGAAAGGCATGCACTGTTTTGCGCAGCGTGCTTCTTTTGTCGAGCAGACGTGGGTCACAGCTCATGTTAATAAAGTTGATAGTTTATGATCATATGCTCTCACAAATCATCCTCGACCCCCACCACACTCTAATTCTTATGATGATTGTTTTCATTGCGAGTCAGGCCACCACTGGGTATCGGGTAACTTCCCTGTGTCATGTCTGAGTGGTCAAATCAACCCGTACAAAAAAAAGTGGTCGAATGGCGAGCGGAAGCACTTTGTTTTGATGACGCTTCTCTTTTTGCAACTTTATTTTGTTACACCCTATATAGTGGTCACGTTTTATGGCTTGTACGACTCGGCGTTCTAATTCAAACGCGGGGTTCTTGGGAGGAAATATTCTGCTTTGATGACGCTGGTATGTGCGTTATAGCCCTGTAACTCGAGGAAGGTACAGGTGACTCAAACTGCACAAAATAGGGTGAATTTACGTAAAAAAAATGTAGCATGGTTGTTGTCCGTCATATTCATTTTACTATCATCAACACAATTTTTTTCTATTACTTCTGTTACACCCACCTAGGATGCTGCAGGTTGAACTCTTCTACAGAATGTCACACACGACGAAAGAGAACACTGGACTATGACTGAGTGTGTGCGCGTGTGCTGCTTAATGTGTTGTGGTTATCTCTTTTCCCTCTCTCCTCTCTATCTTTCATCTTCCTCATCCCTCTTCCATGCGTTGGGTAGCAAACCGGCTGCCTATAGACTGGTTAACCTCCCTGCCGTTCTTTTCCTCCAATTTTCCTTCCTTCTGGATACACTGTTGGTATTGAAACACTCACCTTAGCCAGGCCCAGCTACACATTTGCGCAAAAAGTGGGCTCAATAAGCGCACATTTCCAATTCAGCTGCGCCCCCTTTCGTACGTGTCAAAAGCCAAGCCCAGCTGCACATTTGTTCAAAAAGTGGGCTCAATAGCGCACATTTCTAATTCAGTTGCGCCCCCCTTTCATACGCGTCAAAAGCCAGGCCCAGCTGCACATTTGTTCAAAAAGTGGGCTCAATAAGCGCACATTTCCAATTCAGTTGCGCCCCCTTTCGTACGTGTCAAAAGCCAGGCCCAGCTGCACATTTGTTCAAAACGTGGGCTCAATAAGCGCACATTTCCAATTCAGTTGCGCCCCCTTTCGTACGTGTCAAAAGCCAGGCCCAGCTGCACATTTGTTCAAAAAAGTGGGCTCAATAAGCGCACATTTCTAATTCAGTTGCGCGCCTTTCATGTGTGTCAAATCCGTGCCCACAAAACTTGCTCGCAACACTTCCTCATGCATTTTTTTTGTGTGGCGCCCGCAACCCTTCACTTTCTTTTCACTTACCTGTTAATCACATATGAGGTTTGGCTGAGGTTTCGCTATTAGAGGTTTTTGCTATTGTGTGCTGAATAATTATTTTAATAACAACCAGACTGATTGTTTATACAGTCACGTATACACTATACATGAACAGGTGCGTCAAATCTCGATGCACGGAGGCGTTCTCCGACCTTTAGAAATCGATCGCATGAAGCGCGCCGGGTCTTTGTCAGAAAAAGACCATCTGTCGCGAGAAAGATTAGCGCTGAAACTAAGCGTCGCAACACCATTTCGGTCTCTCCGCAAAAAGAAGCAATACCGACAGAACACGCTCATTCTGCAAGTGCAATACGCAAAACACCCGTACATAGGCGGCGAGATTGCGTGCATCAATATAACGAACAAAGAAGCAAAGGGTAAGGGGGAAAACTGAAGCACATATACGATGCACCTGAGCGGTTTTTCACGCTTGTAGCGACGCCTTCGTGCGTAAACGAGCATCACCGCACACCTGTCACGATCACATCCGTACGTACTTCCCTGCTCGCAGCACTCTTACTGCCCTGCCTCGGCTCCATGCACGCAACTGCTGTGCGTGAGGCGCTAATGGAGTTCCCGCCTTTTTACGCGATCGCGTCGGAACACGGAGTTGGAAAGGGGAGGGCAAGATGCGACGATGACTGTGCAGAACGTCACTCGCAAACCGTGGTTGTTTCGATCGCGTATGCGATCCCCGTTGCACCCACAAAGTATCGTGAAAAGAAAAAAAAATTGCGCGAATGAACGTACAAGAGTAGAGCTTTTTTTGTCACCAAATGCGGTTCGTCGCTAGTCGATTTGTGTGAGCATCGGTGAGACGTTTCGGCGCGTTTGGTCGTGTACGCCTCGCAGACACCACGCGCTACGACTTTCTTTCTTTTTCCTTTCCTGCTTTATTTATTTATTTATTTATTTTTTTAATTTTGACCAACTCAGGGTGAGTAATGGAGGTGATTTGAACAAATGATTGTCACTCACGAGGTACGATCCATCGATTAACTACGCAAGTGCACGGAGTTAGGACCACGAACAAAAGCGGAAGGAAAAGAAGTGCAGCGAGATCAATGAGATGGGCGTCGAGTTTTGTAGCCTATAAACTGGCTGAAATTGAAGTAAGGGATGAAAAAAAAGAGTATACAAGAAAGTGTGCATACAAAATACAAAATAAACTTGCGAGAGCTTAAACAACACTGCCTAGTCTTCCTATCGATTGTATCTTGACAACTTGACAGCACAAGACGTTCGACTCCACGCGTATCACGTTCCACTGTAGATGATTGACACACGTTTGGATTTGCTTACAATTCCGGGATATTCTTGCGCTTCGTACCTTGACACGAGCAGTACTGCACGGATCTATGTACACATTTTAATATATATACGTGAGGTAATGTAATGGTAACGTAACAATAACTGAGGTTCTAACGTACCATAACGACAACATGGTTACGATGAATGATGTAGTGAGGAGGCTTCGACCTTATATTTGACCACCTGGGGTTTCTTTGAGATGATCCGACAACTGAGCATACAGATGATTTTGGCATTTCACCCTAATCAGCCTGTGGTCACCGTGACCGATGTCCCCTAGTGTAGCAGCGTGACAACTTGGGTCAAGTTTCCATGGTGGATACACTACAAGCATTCCGCGTGCCTAACCCAGAAAGCCATGTTTTTTTTTTTCATCGCTCTCGTCCAACCAAATCAATCGTACATTTTGTGCTAAGGTCGTTTTCAATATGAGAGGAGAGTGTGAAATTATGTGCACTACCCTTACTTGACGTGCACCCATACTATCATCTTTTTTGCGCAAAGAACAATAGGAGGGGGAGCTTTGAAGGCGATCCGTAAAAATTGTACGTTTTTGTCCGCAGTGAGCAACTTTGTAATTAATCTTTTCTGACGTCTTTGCTAAATAAAACTTCCGTTGCACCCGTGGTGGTGTTGCTCTCAGCTTGTGCGCCACGCACGCTCTCGGTGGTTCTACTAAAGCTCTTCCCAATTTCACATTCATGATCTTGTAATGCGAATCTCAAGTTGGTCTTTGCCACAGAAATCTACCCGTCTTCCAGCATATCGCATGCAGTGTTAGCAATTTCCACCTTCTCAGCGGTGAGTCTAAGCCTCGTTTTGGTGACATGTGATTACGCGTATATCCGTCAACAGCAAAGCATATAGTTCACTTGAAAAGGAGGCGATGAATATTTCAGGCTAATGTTTCGTACGACTGCGGGGCCAGCCATGAGATACAAGCACGCGGACCATAAATATGAGTCAACGCAGCTTTGGGCATCTGTCACTCACAAAGCTAAATTAGCTCTTCCCGCATCGCATTCATTCACACAGGCACAGGCTCAACAACAACATGTTACAAAAAAAAACAACGTTACGAACGAGCATTGTTGCTGGCGAATTATGATTTATTCACAAGGAACCCACTCATAACTGTGGATGCACTGTATAGGAGGCGTGGACGACACGCACTGCCAGATCAGGTGTGTTTTCTTAACACGTGGTGAGCCCGCTGCTCAATTATTAACAAACTTAGTACAACAGTGACTCGCTGTGAAGAACCCTTAAAACTCACGCTTAATTTGTAGCCGAATAACGAATACACATAAAGGCCTTTGGGAAACAATGGTTATATGATTGATAGCACCAGGGAACGTGTTTTGTTGCTGTTGCCTTTTATGCAACATTTATTCCGAGAGCAAAATGCGTGGCATTCTTGTGACACCTCGGAGTTAGACTGCATTATCGCACTTGAGCCCTGTTATAAAGGAGACAAAAACGAACGCTTTGTCTATAATGTAAAAATGTTGATGCGAAAGCTGGCCCCAGATTGATTGATTGATAGATTGATTGATTGATCAACGCCTGCGTTCTCCAATGACACTCCAGTGATGTATGCCCCCTCTTATAGTGTGTAAGCATAGTCGGTCCACCTCGAAATATTCAATCCCAGTGAACTTACATGCGTCTGACGGTCTTTCAACTCTATTTGTAGATACGTGAATGAGTGCGACTGGCGGCAACACTTGAAGAGAGAGGAAGACGGGGCATGGTTCCACTTTTTCTTTATCGTAAACTATTTTTTTATTTACGGAACATCTTCTTACTTCTAGCGTCGGAAAAGCTCTATTACGATCAAGAGCAGCTTATTTTTAGCAGCTTATTTTTAGCATATGAGTACCAACAAGACATTTGAAAATAAAGAATGGGAGGTGATTTTACAGTTTTGTTTCAGAATGAAGCACATGCTTTTTTTTTCGCTCTCACATATTTAGTGCCTTTATTTCTTCTGTCCCTCTGATGAAGTTCATTCGTTCCAGATGAACGAAAACTTAGGACCGCACAGATAGCCTTCATGTCACTCAACAGACAAAAAAAATTAAGCTAGCTTGGCACAAAGGGGTCAATCCTGAAGAAAATGCACAGCCTGGTGGCCTCTTTAGTCCTTTTTATTTTTCAATTTCTTTCTTTCTCTGTTTGATCGTTTTCTCTCATCTCTGTTTTTATCTCTTCTCCAACTCGATTTATTTATTTTTTCTTTCTTTCTCTGCGTATTTCTTCGTCTTTCTCGTTTTTTCCGCCTTTCTCATCGTTGCCCTTATTTCTCGCTAGCTCCTTAGATTATTTCTTATCTGCCCCGCCATGGTGGTCTAGTGGCTAAGGGACTCGGTTGCTGACCCGCAGGTTGTGGGATCGAATCCCGACTGCGGCGGCTGCATTTACGATGGAGGCGGAATTGTTGTAGGCCCATTTGCTCAGATTTGGGTGTACGTTAAAGAACCCCAGATGGTCGAAATTTTCGGAGTCCTTCACTACGGCGTCTATCATAATCATATGGTGGTTTTGGAACGTTAAAGCCCACATATCAATGCTCATAATGATGATAGCTTTCTGATAGGCCGCGCAAATTTGAAGTCGGGTCATATCGCACATTTTACCATCAAGCAATGCTACTGAAAATAAAAGCTTTCAATATCTTTATCGCGGGTCAATTCGGAATAGGCTTTGGAGCCAGGATTACATTTAAGGACGTGTGAATGCTGATCTCCGAAATAAGTGAAACCCGAACGCTGATTTGGAAGTACCTGTTTCGTTTCACGCTTGTGATTCAAGACAAGGTGAACACAAGAGGTGCCTCTCGAAGGCTGTACTTTAGAACAGTGATACCTGTGTAGCTCACGCACAGGCTTATCATGAATATATACGTGCGCCGCAAATGAGAGGTTCTTGAGCGGCGCGTTTGGAGCCTCTGCTCCGATGGAATATTCACTGATGGTGTCGGGTGGCCAGCCATGGTAAGATAAGGATTTGATTTGTTACTATTCAAGCATACCATCTGTAGCACCAAGTTTCGATGAAAGACCACTCCGAAACGATAGTATACGTCGTTATTAAATGCGAAGCATTTTTTCGCGTTCTGTGAGCACTATTGACATCTATCTATCTATCTATCTATCTATCTATCTATCTATCTATCTATCTATCTATCTATCTATCTATCTATCTATCTATCTGCTTATACCTAGGTGTTCTCGTGATCACCCCTTTGACTAAGCGTGAACCAAAATTTGTGTGGGAGGGTAAGATATAGTTTGACGAATATGGTGCACTGGTCAAGACATGAGTAGCCTCCCAATCATATCGCGTACGTCGTCAAAAACTTCCCGCCAGACAGTGGGCCATACCCGCTGCCGGGTATGTGCCCCTGGTATGCAGGTAAGTGCCACAGGTCATTGACACTTGGTATCTACCCAGGAACGACGATAATACACATGAACAAGTTCAACGCGTGAGCGTTAATAAAAGTTTGACATCGGCAGCGTTGACCCAACGAATCAATTATTAAATGTAAAGGTCCCAGCAGGAATAAAACTCCAACATTCTGCGTTGCAATCAAGGATTACACCACAGAGCCGCGCCTGGTTTCGGAACCACTCTTCAAATAGATCTCGATGTTCATGAAACATCAGGTGCAGTTGTAGCGCTAGCTAACATTACATGTTTAGTCCTAACATTACATATACGTATACATAACAAACGCTACATTATATATACATTATAAACATTGAAATACATATAATTTATAAACATTACATATTTACTACTATGATTCAGCTGTAACGTCCGGTTACAATCGATTGTAGGCAGTTGCCATGCACTGAAGTATTTATGTAGCAGTGCGCCCGGCTTCCATTATCGTAAGCCCCACTGTTTTATATCAGCTTAACGCTTCTGGCGTTGCTAATAGTCACGTTTCCGTTCACATCACTGCGCAAGCACAAACAACTGGTTATATGAACATCTACAACTGTTCAACATATGTCTGCGCGCGCAATAATTGCACATATAATTTGCATCTCTTCATGACGTTATCACTCTTTGAACTTATTACAACACGGTAACCTTCCCTCCGCATGTTCACATAAAGTTCATTAGCGTTCTGATAAAACACCTAATCATTGTTAAATAAGAATAATTTATGTAAATACACCTGTTTACTTTCATGACTCGCCAAGCAATGGTCAACCATTGTGCATGGCGGAGAATTACGGCGTAAATCAACGCTTTTTATTGGCACTTTATCGCACAATAGCGTAAAGTTCATTTTAAAAAAGCTGACCTATGCGCTGTGAGCTAAGAACTGACGTCATCACAAACAAAAGGATGCTGATGATAAGGGGCGCGAAAAAACGACACACAAAAGAGAAGAAGTACACGGACGACGCGCTACTAGCAACTGGAATATTTTATTCAGGAAACACCATTTATACCGCAGTGACATCAATTTAACCCAACGAATCGACCAAAAACTAAAAACTGAAACACCATGCTCAGCATGCCTACAAGTAACGTTGCAGATAGGCTATCTCCCCTTCCTGCAGACTGATAGAGGGGTGGCTGATGCAATCGGGCCCCTCCCTCTGGATAAAGAGGGCTTCTATAATCTCCCTCTCCGCTGAGCCCCTGTGCCTGTAGATTACAGTTGTCTGCTCAAATGCAGGCTTACAGTTACCCTGATCGCACCCTTTGCAATGCATCGCCAGATGCGTGAACGGCCTTCCTATTAAAGAGCTGCTGTGCTCTCGCAACCGCACGTTGAGGCATCTACCAGTTTGTCCTATGTATACCTTGCCGCACGGCAGTGGTATTCTATATACAACACCACGTGCGCAAGGAACGAACTGCCTTACGTGCTTAATGGCACATCCTCTTTTTTCACACTGCTTTGGCCTACCTGTCTTCTTACCAACCGCTGAGCAGATGCTGCCCACCTTGTTTTTCTGCGGAGAACACAAGATCCACCCCATACCTCGAAGCCACTCTCTTAAGGCCGTGCGAAAGCCAGTGGATATACGGGATTTTTGACACTCTTTTTCTTCCCTGCAGGACATTCTTGGCTAGACCTGTCCCAGGCCGTTGCTTAATGGACTTTTTTATTTTTTCGCAAGCAGCAGCTAAAACACTATCAGGAAACGCCGCGTCTCTTAGTCTTTCCACCTGCGCGAAAAAAACTTGTCTCCATAAGATGTGGGCATGATCTGTCCAACGCCGATTTTAGGCACGTCATGGCAATGCCATTTTTTACTAGGCGAGAGTGCCCAGAGCTGTAATCAAGAAGCGGCTTCGCGGTCCTAGGGGAAAACATCCAACACACGTGTTTTTGTTGGAATGACAGCTGCAAATCCAGAAAACGCAGCTGTCCATTCTTCGGCACTTCGCACGTGAATGTCAAGCCCCGCCCCTTATTACCAAACACACTGAGCACTTCATCAACTCTGCTATCAAAGTTGGCTGAATTAATCAACAGCAAATAGTCGTCCACATATCTGTACACTTTCTGGACCAAACCATCAAGGCCAGTTAGAAGATCGTTGTCAACTCTGGCTAAAAAAATGTTGCTCAGAACTGGAGCCACTTTGGATCCAATACAGATCCCTGATCTCTGCACAAAGTTCTTACCCTTCCAGCCGACGTACGTGTGTTTTATGTAAAAGAACAATAGTTCTAAAAAACTTTGAACAGAGATGCCGCACTTGGACACAAACTTCACTTCATCATTGTTGCCAATGCACTCTTTCACACTAGTCATCAGTTCATCATGAGGCAGTGAATAATATAAGTCTTCTATGTCGATGCTAAATCCCGAAGTGTTCTCATGGGCATTTCCTTTAAGGAAATTCACTACCGTAGACGAGTTCGGAATGATGAACGGGTCCTCCACTTTCAGTGAACTCAACTGCGACTGAAGATACTCAACTGCGACTCAACTGCGACTTCGCGAACTTTCGCGAAGTGTCGGAGAAGCCGCAGGAGGTAGTAAAAAAAGTGCGCGAGCTCCTACTTCGGTTAAACTTGGAAAAAGTGTGCAGTGAAGTGAAAAAGATGAAAGGCTCAACTATGGAGACATTCTTTTCAGTGAAAACACACAAACCAGACTTTCCTTTCCGTGCGATTGTGTCGGAGAGAGGCACTTGGTGTCTTGCGGTGTCTACCTATCTTCACTCGCAGTTGAGTTAACTGAAAGTGGAGGACCCGTTCATCATTCCGAACTCGTCTACGGTAGTGAATTTCCTTAAAGGAAATGCCCATGAGAACACTTCGGGATTTAGCATCGACATAGAAGACTTATATTATTCACTGCCTCATGATGAACTGATGACTAGTGTGAAAGAGTGCATTGGCAACAATGATGAAGTGAAGTTTGTGTCCAAGTGCGGCATCTCTGTTCAAAGTTTTTTAGAACTATTGTTCTTTTACATAAAACACACGTACGTCGGCTGGAAGGGTAAGAACTTTGTGCAGAGATCAGGGATCTGTATTGGATCCAAAGTGGCTCCAGTTCTGAGCAACATTTTTTAGCCAGAGTTGACAACGATCTTGTAACTGGCCTTGATGGTGGTAGCGGCCGGGAATGTCGGCTGCCGGAGGCAGCGAGAAAGGAGACGTGGAGCAGGTTTGGAGTTGCCGGGCAAGACTGTTTATTTCCACTCCGTGCGAGTGACGAGAGCTCCCCTCGACGAGGCAGAGAAGGAGGCACCCCCGCGTTCTTCTACAAGAAAGAGGAAAAGGGGGCCACCGAGCGAGCAGACGTAGCATGCCGCCGGTCTAATCCCCGGAGCCGGCCCCGACAACACGTTGTTCCCCGAACACGGAGGAGGAGGCGCTGGCGCCGCGAGTAGGCGCGCTGTCGACGGCCGGCTGCAGACGGGATAGAAAAGAATGCGGTGGTGCTTAGCAGCTTCCGCTACAAAGGCTCCCCCCCTAGATTGCGGAGCTTTTAAAGAAGGACAGCAGTTACGGGCTGAATAGTGAAAGGTCACAGTCCAATGGTTAGCACTGAAATCGTACGTGAGAGGCTGCTTGAATGGAAACTTCAATATGAGCAGGCTTGGCGCGGTCAACGGCGACGACTTCTCGTTTCCCCCCGCACGTCGATTGCGATGGTTTTGTTAGTACGTCCCAAAACTTTGAATGGGCCATCGTACGGCGGAGTAAGGGGCGGCTTCGTTGCGTCGTGTCGCACGAACACATGGGTAGCAGAGTCCATGTCAGGAAAAGTGAAAACTTTCCTGTTGCGGGCGATGCGAGGTGCTGTTGGCCTGAGTTGCGCGAGCCATGCGCGCAGCTTCTCGATGTGATCGGAGGCTGTTGGGGCGGAAGGTGTCTGGTCGGAGAAGAATTCTCCCGGGAGGCGCACTGTTGAGCCGTAGACCATTTCCGCTGCGCTGAAGCCGAGGTCTTCCTTCACCGTTGAGCCTAGGCCAAGAAGAACGAGCGGGAGCTTCTCCACCCAGTGCTGGCGGTCGAGTTTCGCTGCCAGTGCGGCTTTGAGTTGCCGGTGGAAGCGCTCAACCATTCCGTTGCTGGCGGGGTGGTAGGCGGTTGTATGCTGCAGCTTCGTGCCGAGGAGCGTTGAAAGTGCGGAAAAGAGGTTGCTCTGGAATTGCCGTCCCCGGTCAGTTGTTATGCGGGCGGGGCAGCCAAAGCGGGACACCCATGTTTGAATGAAGGCCTGCGCGACGGTCTCAGCTGATATGTCCGCAATTGGTATAGCTTCGGGCCACCGGCTGTACCTGTCGATGCATGTGAGCAGGTACCTAAATCCTTGGCAGGGCGGTAGTGGTCCCACGAGGTCGAGGTGAACGTGGTCAAACCGCGACTCAGGAGTCCGAAATTCCTGTAGTGCAGCCCGATTGTGGCGAGTCACTTTCACTTGCTGACACGTTTCACATGTCCGAGCCCATCGTCGCACGTCCGCGTTGACTCCGGGCCAAACGAAGCGTTGCGTTATCAGCCGCTGGGTGGCACGGACACCTGGGTGGCTGATGGAGTGGAAAGTGTTGAATACCACTCGGCGAAAGTTCAGTGGGACAAAAGGTCGTGGTGCTGCCTGGGAGGTATCGCAGATTATCGTGCTCTGGACGTAGGGAAGTGCAACCTCCGAGAGCACGAGTGAAGATCCCCCTCCCTTCAGTCTTGTCAACTCGGGGTCGTCCCGCTGGGCTGCGGCCATAGCTTCGAAGTCCAGGACTTCTGTGCCGGAAGCATTGACGCGAGACAAGGCGTCAGCTGCTTCGTTTTCGACCCCGGGAACGTGGCGGACGTCTGTAGAAAACTCGGAGATGAATGAGAGCTGACGGATCTCTCGTTCTGAGTAGGAGGAACTGTTGTTTTTGAATACGTAGGTGAGGGGCTTGTGGTCTGTCAAGATGTAGAACTCACGGCCTTCGAGGAAGTAGCGGAAATGTTTAATGGAACAATATATTGCGAGCATCTCCCTCCAAAAGTGCTGTACCGTGCTTCTGCAGGCTTCAGACGTTTCGAAAAGAAGCCCAGTGGCTTCCACTGGGCGCCCTCCTGTTGCTGCAGCACTGCTCCGACCGATGTGGAGGAAGCGTCCACCATGAGGCGTGTAGGAGCTTCAGGCCGTGGATGAATGAGGAGGGTAGCCGCGGCTAGCTCGTCCTTAGCTTTCTGGAAAGCGTTCTGGTGTTCGTCAGACCAACAAAATTCTGGTGCCTTTTGGTCGTCTCGGCGCAGCAGGTCGGTCAATGGCTGGAGCACTCGAGCACAAGACGGAATGAAGCGCCGGTGGAAGTTTAAGAGCCCGAGGAACTCCCTCAGCTTGCGAAAAGATGTTGGAGCTGGAAACTTCTTGACGGATTCCACCCTCGATTCCAATGGCATAATGCCTTCAGCAGTGATGTGGTGGCCGAGGAAGTTGAGCGCCTCTACTCCAAACACGCACTTTTGAGGTTTCAACACCAGACCGTGCTCATCCAAACGCTGAAAGAGCTGGCGGAGGTGCTCTTCGTGCTCCGCAGGCGTTCTGCTGGCCACCAAAATGTCATCCAGGTAGACAAAGATGAAAGGAAGACCCCGGGTGACCTCATCCATGAACCTTTGAAAGGTCTGTGCGGCATTTTTCAAACCGTAGGGCATGCGGACAAACTCAAACAGGCCGAACGGAGTTGTTATGGCTGTTTTTGGTATGTCCTGCGGTTCGACGGGGATTTGGTGGTATGCCGCTACAAGGTCGATCTTGCTGTATATTTTCGTACCTGCCAGCCGCGCGCTGAAATCGTGAATGTGTGGAAGAGGATACTGGTCCGGCGTTGTCGATGCGTTCAAGGCTCTGTAATCACCACACGGGCGCCAATCGTCGTCCTTAGGCACCATGTGTAGCGGCGATGAATGGTTGCTAGACGAAGGGCGAACAATTCCCAGCTGCAGCATATGCTCGAACTCCCTGCGTGCAGCTTGAAGCCTTGTGCTGGACAGCCGTCGTGGCCGGGCGGTGACTGGCGGCCCGGTGGTGACGATGTGGTGAGTCACGTTATGTTTCACCGGCTGTTCCGTGTTGCGGGGCTTGGTGAGCGAGGGGAATTCGGCCAGGACGTGGTGGTAGGCTGATACTGGCTGGAAGGCGCAGATGCCAGATGAGCAGATGTTTGACTCCAAACCACGTACTTTGAGGGATGTGTTGTTATCCTTGAGGCAACGGTCACGTACGCTCACATCCAGGTTGAAGTGGCTGAGAAAATCTGCTCCGAGTATGGCGAAATTAACATCCGCCACCACGAAGACCCAGCGAAACAGGCGCCTGAGTCCGACGTCTATTGTCAGCGAGCGGAAGCCGTACGTAGCGATGGCAGTGTTGTTCACTGCCTGCAGCGACGATGTGTTCTTGCTACGTCGGCGATCCTCGGGGGTTGCCGGGACAATAGAGATTTCGGCTCCCGTGTCGACTAGCAGGCGCGAGTTGCTTACGCGGTCGACTACGAAAAACAGGCGGCTGGGTGGAGGGCCGATGTCGTAAGCCGCCGTTAACGACTGGCCGGAGCGTTTCCCGGAAACGAGCAAGGTTGAGTGCAGCGGCTAGCACCCGTGCCGAAACGACGGTGGTACCAGCAAACTCCGTCCTGTGTATCTCGTGCATGGCTTCTCTGGGAAGAGCTTGGATGTTTTGAAGGGGATCGGTTGCGTCGTTGCTCGTCCTGTTGGGGAGCGCCAGATAGCACAAGTTTCTGCATGGTCTCGGTAAGGTGTTGCAGTTTCTCCTCAAGGCGCGACAGTCGATCTGGTTGCTCATGTGTTCTTGCAGCAGCTATGGGCGCGAAGGTTGGAGTTGAGTATTCCGTGATGCGATCGGCAAGTTGCGCTAGTCGATCAAGGGACGTCTCATTTGAACCCGCGAGAACCACGCGCACCGACTGGGGGAGCCGTTGCAGGAAAAGTTCACGAAGAAGTGGGAGCTGGCCGTCCTGACGCGCGGGCACACCGAGTAGTTGCCGCATACGGTGCAGCAGTTGGGAAGGTCGTTGGTCGCCCAGCTCTTCGCGAGACAAGAGCTGCTGCAGTCTGCTTTCTTCAGGCGCCTCGAGGCGGTCCAGCACCATCTTTTTGAGGGTGTCATATTCTTCTTGCGCGGGGGGTGAAACCAAAATGTCGTCGATAGCGTCGGCGATTTCGGGGGGCAGGGCTGCGACGACGTGAAGGTATTTTGTCGACTGCGAGGTGATGTGCCGGAGTTGAAAACGGGCCTCCACTTGGCTGAACCAAACTCTTGGATTTTTCGGCCAAAAATTTGGTAGCTTCAGTTCTGTGGCGATGACCGCAGGCGTGGAGGCAGCAGCGTTGTCGTCGGAGCTCATGGCGGCGTGTTCGTTGAAGCGTTCGGGTCACCAATTTTGTAGCGGCCGGGAATGTCGGCTGCCGGAGGCAGCGAGAAAGGAGACGTGGAGCAGGTTTGGAGTTGCCGGGCAAGACTGTTTATTTCCACTCCGTGCGAGTGACGAGAGCTCCCCTCGACGAGGGAGAGAAGGAGGCACCCCCGCGTTCTTCTACAAGAAAGAGGAAAAGGGGGCCACCGAGCGAGCAGACGTAGCATGCCGCCGGTCTAATCGCCGGAGCCGGCCCCGACAACACGTTGTTCCCCGAACACGGAGGAGGAGGCGCTGGCGCCGCGAGTAGGCGCGCTGTCGACGGCCGGCTGCAGACGGGATAGAAAAGAATGCGGTGGTGCTTAGCAGCTTCCGCTACAATGGTTTGGTCCAGAAAGTGTACAGATATGTGGACGACTATTTGCTGTTGATTAATTCAGCCAACTTTGATAGCAGAGTTGATGAAGTGCTCAGTGTGTTTGGTAATAAGGGGCGGGGCTTGACATTCACGTGCGAAGTGCCGAAGAATGGACAGCTGCGTTTTCTGGATTTGCAGCTGTCATTCCAACAAAAACACGTGTGTTGGATGTTTTCCCCTAGGACCGCGAAGCCGCTTCTTGATTACAGCTCTGGGCACTCTCGCCTAGTAAAAAATGGCATTGCCATGACGTGCCTAAAATCGGCGTTGGACAGATCATGCCCACATCTTATGGAGACAAGTTTTTTCGCGCAGGTGGAAAGACTAAGAGACGCGGCGTTTCCTGATAGTGTTTTAGCTGCTGCTTGCGAAAAAATAAAAAAGTCCATTAAGCAACGGCCTGGGACAGGTCTAGCCAAGAATGTCCCGCAGGGAAGAAAAAGAGTGTCAAAAATCCCGTATATCCACTGGCTTTCGCACGGCCTTAAGAGAGTGGCTTCGAGGTATGGGGTGGATCTTGTGTTCTCCGCAGAAAACAAGGTGGGCAGCATCTGCTCAGCGGTTGGTAAGAAGACAGGTAGGCCAAAGCAGTGTGAAAAAAGAGGATGTGCCATTAAGCACGTAAGGCAGTTCGTTCCTTGCGCACGTGGTGTTGTATATAGAATACCACTGCCGTGCGGCAAGGTATACATAGGACAAACTGGTAGATGCCTCAACGTGCGGTTGCGAGAGCACAGCAGCTCTTTAATAGGAAGGCCGTTCACGCATCTGGCGATGCATTGCAAAGGGTGCGATCAGGGTAACTGTAAGCCTGCATTTGAGCAGACAACTGTAATCTACAGGCACAGGGGCTCAGCGGAGAGGGAGATTATAGAAGCCCTCTTTATCCAGAGGGAGGGGCCCGATTGCATCAGCCACCCCTCTATCAGTCTGCAGGAAGGGGAGATAGCCTATCTGCAACGTTACTTGTAGGCATGCTGAGCATGGTGTTTCAGTTTTTAGTTTTTGGTCGATTCGTTGGGTTAAATTGATGTCACTGCGGTATAAATGGTGTTTCCTGAATAAAATATTCCAGTTGCTAGTAGCGCGTCGTCCCGTGTACTTCTTCTCTTTTGTGTGTCGTTTTTTCGCGCCCCTTATCATCATGAACCAGCACCAACTCGCCCAACTTTTTACTTTAAAAAGGATGCTGTATGGATGTGAGTGTATTTGACGCGACGGGTAAGCCCACCATCAGTTCTATAACCCAGAAGGGAGAGTGTAGGATAGAGAAGGGAGGTCCAGCACTCCCCCCCTCCATTTATTTCTTCTCAAGTAGATCCTCTCCTCAAAATTAGAAATTTTCTGAAATAGTCCAAGCTTTCAATAGGTGCTCCCTTCCCCTTTCTGATCGCCCCCAAAAAAGTATTGCTGGCCAGCCCACGATATGCACATAACTTCGCAAATTTTATTACGAAGTTCATCGAACTGGACGAACTCGAAACGCTTGACTCAAAGCAGTAAAAAAAAAGTTTGCACAATTTACTCATCGCCTATCACTCTCATACCATTATCTTCCAGGATGAGTGAGATCTGCTGTTCTTTTCAAGAGCTGCATTATATATTCTCAAAATGGCTGAGGCGAAGTTAATTGTTTTAATATAATGAAGCTTGATATGGGAAGTTTAACTTCCCAAAACCACCATATGATAAAATAGAAGGAAGATTTATACTTGAAAAAAAAAACAAATTGCACGACCACGTATATTCCCGTTTTTGACGGGACATGTCATCACGACTTAGGGAGGAGCCGCACTGTGCTGCGGTACACAAAGCTGTGGCTTCGATGCCTAATGTGAAGGGTTTAGATACATGCGTCAATTAAAAAGTTAACTCAGAGAGCGATTGCCTGCTGCATCCCTCCCGTTGCATTAGTAAGTTGTACAAAAGCAATCTCTCAAATGATGAATCTATGCACCCTTTTGGTGATGCATGAATTTTGTAGCCACAATATTTGCGGTCGTGGCTTCGATGTTCAGTCTGAGGGGTTGAAATGCATGTGTGATTGAACAGTTAACCTTTACTGAACAATTTTTTTGTGCATTTCTTCGTTACAATTGTAAGTTTTACAAAAAAATTCCTCAATCGATCGATCCTTGCACACATTCAGTGATGCGTCCATTTATTTAACGAATTAACTAGTCAATCAACCAATAATTCAAATTATTCAATCAATAAATTAACCCAGTGATTGCGTAGCTCTGATGGAACAGAGATAAGATGAATAAGAGGGCTATGTATCCACAACGGCCGTGTAGTTGTAATATATGAAACCGTGACGCGCTCACCTTCAGGTTTTATCTATCATGTACTTGCAAAAAAAGGGACCAGGAGACTAAATATTCTCAACACTGGACAATCTCGGCCCGAATGGAAGCCTCAGCTACTGTGTTGTCGTGCTCGTCATACACGCTACAATAAATAATTCGTAATTCTTAGCCTCCTCGAACGTATACCGCTTATTACCGGGGCAACAAACAGCTGGAGCCAAATTTGCGCGATTAAACCAACTCCTTACAATGTCCATATTTCCATGTCTATATTACGCGGTATCAATGTAGGGAGCACATCGCGAAGATTGTAGCCCGAACGTAATGAGCCCAAGCCAATTATTCTGTGAATACATCCCTAGTAGCACTGGTTGTAAAAGTTTGCCCGGAAGTCGTCATTTTGAGCACCATTCGTCATTGGGCGTAGCGAAAAATACTTCCGCTGTAATTATGAGACAGATAACGAGGACGCGAGTCCATTGTGATTGAAACACAGTCCATTTATTGGCGGCCGCCATCATGTCCTACGCATTGTGACGATGAATAGCTCCTCGGTGTTCGCTAAGGCACTCTCCTGTGAGCTATAGACACGCTACGTTGGACGCCATAGCACGAGTGACCAAAAGGCCACCAGTAGCTCCTCCCTTCAATCCGACCGGCTGACTCGGCTGTCTGAAGTCTTCTCCGAAGACCGGTGAATCGTAAGACGCGTTGACTTAAGTCGGGAAATGCAGTCACTTCAAGGGCGCGAAGGGTTTCTCTCAATAGAGGCGATGCGCATATACAACATTCAAAAAAACGGCCACCGCTAACGTCTCTCCCCTTTTACTGGTGCTTCGACCGTTCTAATTGAATTAATGACGCCTATAGGCCGATGTACTTTGCAACCATCTTCTCTCATCGTTATGTCTACGCATAGAGACCATTATTGAGGCTAAGGAGTTTTGGTGTACATTTGTAAAGGGAGGATGATTGAGTGAAAGTTTCAAGTAAGTAGGTTGTCTACGTAATAGACGATCTTGGAAGTTTGTGAGACTGAACTAAGGCTCAAAATGAGATGTGTCGTGTCCCTTCCTGGTATGGTATCGCGTCAAACTGTATTTGCGTGTGTCGGTGCGGGAGAGACAGGCAGAAAGGGACAGTGCGCTGTGCTTCTTCTGGAACCTAATGATATGTCATCATTTCGGCGAATTTTTCCTACAGTCCTGCAAGGCGTGTTATTAACAACGTCGTACTCTGTGTGTGCAAACTGAGCACAAATTACGTGAAGTCATAGCGAATGCGTAAGAGCTTTAGATCAAGTAACACGCATACATAGGTAAGGAATGGTCTATTATTTTTGAAATCAATTACCAATTAATCGCTCAACAACTTCTCCAATAGTTGATGGAGTCTAACTTCCAGGGGTTATCTGGGCAGATCACGTCTGTACTTCAGTTGTAAAGCTATAAGTCCCTTTGTTGAAACCTTGGATCCTGTGGCACTCTATGTTCTCAAAAAAAAATTGTTCATCCTTTTCCTAACAAAAAATTGGTAGCCGACACTGAAACTGCAAAATTTTAGGAAATGTTGTCATCTGGAAATCATTTGAATAAAGAACATTGCGTATACTTCATTTCTTTTTTGAAGACTTTCTCAATTCGCAGGTTGTTCATGAAGTATTTTGTATAGACAGGAGAACCCTGTAGTCTAATCAGCAAAAACTTAGAGGCTTCTCAGAATCAGTTATGGGAGCTATTCTGACAAACATAAGATTCCGCAGAAGTATACTGCTAGAGGAGGGGCGCAGTGTACTTATTCTCTCTAATAGTAGAGTGTCTTGTATTATCATACACCTATTATGAACAAGCATTTTCTTGTTGTATCAACAACGTTTCAATGTGGTTGTGAACAAAGAGGTTTGTTGTGAGAATAGTTTACACCTTGCGCTAAACAAGAGTACAAGGTCTAATGTAGGCACAGTGTGGAACCACAGTGTGGAACCACAGAATTAGCCCCGCCGCGGTGGTCTAGTGGCTAAGGTACTCGGCTGCTGACCCGCCGGTCGAGGGATCGAATCCCGGCTGCGGTGGCTGCATTTCCGATGGAGGCGGAAGTGTTGCAGGCCCGTGTGCTCAGATTTGAATGCACGCTAAAGGTGGTCGAAAATTCTGGAGTCCTTCACTATGGCGTCCTCTCATAATCATATGGTAATTTTAGCACGTTAAACCCCACATATCAATCAATCAATCACTGAACCACACAATTAAGCAAAATATTCGCAGAATATCCTTGAGGCAGTGAATGATGATGAGTGGGGCGGACTGTCTGTCTGTCTGTCTGTCTGTTTGTGGGACAGACAGACGGATGGTCAGGAATTTCTCGCAATAACAGCACCATCTATCCTCTAATAATCAACTACACGAAAACACTAAAGCCATCTAGTGATATTTCCAAGGGTTAGGGTAGGTCATATACGTATACATGTATGGATGGATGCTATGAGCGTCCCCTTTATAACGGGGTGGTGACAAGTATGCCACCAGACTCGAAAAGAAAAAAAAAACTTTTTTCTTTTTTGATGTTGGCCTAATGCCTCTACCTCGATAAATTCTATCTTAATGGAAAAAAAGGTAAATTTTCAGCTTAAGTTCTCTGCCATTTACGGCACACTGTCCATATTTTATTTTTCCAATATTTATTTTTGTCCTTTCTCTCTAATTTTCTGCCACCAATACTCTAACCGTCTCTTACTTATTTCAATCGCGGGTGTGTTCAGCTTTCCGTTGTTGTCCCTAAAACCCAAGGCTTCCTGTAGGCTCGTGCCCAAACGTACACCTGGGTGGATATCTCCACATTCAATCAGAACATGCTCCGCCGTTTCCTTATCTTTCCCGCAGCATGTGCGTTGTTCTTCTTCTTTACTGAATCTTGCTTTATAACTACGCGTTCTAAGGCAACCCGATCTCGCTTCAAACAGTAAAGCGCTTCCCCTTGAATTATCGTAAAATGCCTCCCTCCTTATTTCATTTTTACCCTTTCGGTAGTTACTCAAAGCCGGTTTTTTCTCCATAGCTGCCATCCAGTAAGTCCTCTCCGCCTCCCTGACTTTTCCCTTAACGCTCTTTGTTGACATATGGCTTACAATACCAGCCGTATATTTACTAGTGAGTCTTCTAGTTCTTTTTCTCCACTGTGTGTCCACGCTCTTCCTATACAAATAACGGAACACCTTCTCTGCCCATCTACTCTCCTTCATATTTCTTAGCCTTTCTTCGAACCTTATTTTGCTCTGCGCTTCCCTCGCCTCAAAACCTGCCCACCCCATATCGCCCTTTACAGCCTCGTTTGTCGTCTTCCCGTGAGCACCCAACGCGAGGCGTCCCACAGTCCTTTGATTTACATCCATTCCCGATTGCACCTCTGCCCTCATGCACACCACTGAGTTCCCAAAGTAAGCCCTGGAACCATTACACCCTTCCACAGACCTCGAAGCACCTCATACCTATTGTATCCCCACAACGCTCTGTGCTTCATTATTGCCGCATTCCTCTTTCCTTTTGCTGCCGAGGCTTTTTCCTGTACCTCCATGTATCTATCACTCTCATTTACCCATACTCCAAGGTACTTGTATTCACTTACCCTCGGTATTTCTTGGCCTTGTATGGACACCGTCTGATCACAGGGATCATTGAATACCATCAATCCACACTTCGTTACACTGAATCCTAGTCCAAGAGCTTCACCTTCCCTTCCGCATATATTCGCCAGCTGCTGTATATCATCTCGACTGTCCGCAAATAAGACGATATCGTCCGCATAAAATAAACCTGGAAGCTTCTGCTCAATCATCATGCCGCCCTGTTTGTGTGACAGATTAAAACCAATGTTGCTACCTTCTAGCGCTTTTTCCATACTCACCATGTACAGCATGAATAACAGCGGGGACAAAGGACATCCTGTCTCAGACCCTTGCTAGCCTCAACGTTCTCTTTGCTACGCAGTCCTTCCCACTCTATGCAAACTGTATTTTCTCGGTATATCTCCCTCAAAAGCTGTATACAGTCGTCGCCCATGCCCATTCCTTTCAATATATCCCACAAAATTTCCTGATTAACGTTGTCGTATGCCCCAGTGATGTCTAGAAAAGCCACGTACAAGGGCCTATTATCTATTTTAGATATTTCTATACACTGAGTGAGAACAAACAGGTTATCGTCTAACCGCCTGTCGACTCGAAATCCGTTCTGAAGTTCTCCCAAAATATCGTTATGTTCGGCCCATGTTTCTATTTTCATTTTTACTGCTTGCATCGCCAACCTGTATAGTACCGATGTAATGGTTAGTGGTCTATACGAGCGAATCTTGTCCTTTTCTCCCTTGCCTTTATAGATTAAGTTCATTCTACTTTGTCGCCAACTGTCCGGTATTTGTCCGTCCTTTAAGCTTTTTTTCTACTGCTTTTAACAATGCTTCTTTAGTGTTATGTCCTAGTTCGTTAATGAGGCTAACGGGAATCCCATCTAAACCCGCGGCACTGCGCTTTGGAATTTTTCCTTCGGCCTTTTTCCAGTTGAAATTATCAAGTACCAGCTCTTTCTCTGTTGCTTTCTCCGCCACACTTTTACTCACCGGGGAGATCCCTGGACGCTCTTTTGAAACGAATCGGCTGTTACCTTTTGGATGTAACCTAGCGCTTCGTACCCTTCCAATTGATTTCCTCCTTCATCTAGAATATGTTGTTGCGTTGTGACAGGCTTCCTACCTAGCGCCTTTATGTGGCTCCAAAAAATCCTAGGCGTGGCCTCCTTTTTTTCGTGTATCTCTGTCATCCAGCGTTCACTTTCACCTTTAATTTTTGCCTCTACCAATTTCTGTACAAGGGAATTTTTCTCTAAATATATTTCCCATATTTTTTTGACTTCGTCCTGCGGCCGCTTCTCCTTTTTTGCCTTTCTATGCTCCCGTGATGCTTCGCGTCGCTTCTCGATCGCCTCCCGGATTTCCTTGTTCCACCAACTTTTTGGCTTCCTTTTTCCTTTCCAGCAAACAGTTTTCTTCTCTTTCCCTATCTCCTTCGTCATTAGATGTAACAGCTCACTATACTCCCAGTCCTTGCCTGGTATTTCGCCTACTTCTTCCTCGACTCTTGCGGCTATATTTATTATTTGTTTGTCATTTAAATACGAGCTGCCAGACTTTGATTCCATGCTCATATTTTCAGTTTCGTATCCCATTTGTAATGTTATTCGTTTATTATCACTACCCAAGCTGTTAATGCCTTCCTCGTCTATCCTCATTTCTGTCAGTTTGTGGTAAATTCCTTCAGTCATGAGACAATAATCAATACTTGATTGCTTGTTTCCGACTTCCCATGTGATCTGGCCGTCACATTTAGGCCCCGTGTTAACTATCTCCAGACTATGTTGCTCGCAAAGATCTAGTAATAACTTCCCATTGGTGTCTGAATATCCGTCAAGGTCATGTATGTGGGCATTCATGTCCCCTAGAAGGATGATTTCGGCCCCATTACCAAATTCCTTAATATCTGCACTCATGCAATCCACTATCTCCTGATTCTTTTCTCTGCAGTTATTCCCCGTCCACAAGTAGGCTACCCCTAGCCACGTTTCCTTTCCACCTACTGTGCCCAGAACCCAGAGGTGCTCTGAACACGTCTGTTTCACTCTAACCCATTTGGCTCCGCGATGAATTAGCATTCCTACACCCCCACCTTTCCTTTCCGATATGGTCCTGTTACACCCTTCCCAAACATAATTTTCAATATGTGGTGGCTCTTCCAAGTCTCTAAGGTGTGTTTCTGTAACCGCCTACACGCCTATCTGTTCTTTGTTTAACTGCTCCTCAATCTCTAACCATTTTGCCTTCTTTCTGCCACCCTGCATGTTTATGTAACTAATTGCAACACGCGCCTTTTTCCTTTTTCTTTTACCTTTTTTCTGGTTTTTCGCAATTCTACCTGTCAAAGCGTCCTCCTGGTTGTTTTCCCTGTTACGAGCTACCCCGGACTCCGAAGGGCCCGTGAGCCCCCCAAAAAAGCTACTGCGCGTCCTGCCAGTCGCCAGCCCACCTCGTGTCCAAGCCTCTATCGAAATGAATCTTGTCTCTTTGGAATCCACCCCACCTGTGCACTTCCCTGTTTAAATCCACTACCTCGAAACCCTTCTCTCGACTAATTCGCCATATCTCTTTGTTTGCGTCGACAACCGCTCTTTGCAGGTTGACGTTGCGTACTGGTACTTCCGGTACTGTGCATACTACAATTTGCACCTGGGGGACACGGCGCGCATGTCATCCACTCCTTTCGCCAAGGTCGTCGCTAGTCCTGACGATTCTTTTTTCAGGACGTCATTTAGCCCTCCCGCATTACAACGAGGTTACGATTGTTAGCTTTAGCTGCGAGTTGTTCACCCGCTTGACTCATTACTGTCCCCAGCGTTTTGTCCTGGGACGTCCCTATCGCAACTCTCTTGTCGCCTTTCACCCTTTCTTTGATTGCCGCTGCGCATCGGACTAAATTTGAGTCACCGGCGATGATGACCTGTTCAGACATTCCTTCTGAAACCTGCACCTGGCTGCTGGACTAGGTGACTAGCGTGAGTCACGGCTTCTGGTTTGCTCCCTCCCTCCCTCAAAACTACTTCCCGGTAGCTGGGCCCTGTGGCCAATGTATTCTGCCTTTGTCATGCCTGTTTCCTTCATCTCTCCCGCACGGGGGGTCGTCGCCATATTGCTTCCGCCGTCACCTGCGTCTTCGTTCCCTTTCACGACCTTCGATAGGCCCTTCTCGGCTGACCGGAGCCTTTCTTCCATGGCTGACGTTTTCTCTCGCTCCTTCGCCAATGCATTCTCCAGCTCTGCGATTTTCTCCATGAGCCCACTCTGGACCGCCATCATATTTTTCATTTTCTCCTCGAACTCGCACTGCCTACACTTGGCGTCATCTTCTGCTTTCTCCTCCGCACTAACTTCCACCTTCCAACCTACCCCGCACTCTGAACACTTTACGGTCTTTTTGACCATGGCTAGCTCAGTTTACCGATGCCCACGTGTTAGAAAACTGTACTAAAATACACTGGTCTAAGCCAAAAAGAACCACAATAATAAATAAATACGCTACACTTCACAGCACCTGCGCATGCACGTGGTCGGTCTACGCGCAGACCTCAGCCACGTGGTGTCTGGAGAAAAAAAAGACACAGTACAAAATACTAAAAAAAAACCTACACCGTACTAGACCTAATCAAGCTTTACGCTAGCGCCTTACGTTCTCATAACGCTACAGACAGAGGCAAGCTGGAAACATGCAAAAACACTTATCTGTAGCTGTCATTCCGGAGCTCTCCATAAACACGTCCGACCTCTACCACACTCTCCGTCCGACTCATGTCCGACTCATGTGTGTGTGTATGTACATACACACACACAACGCCATCTAGTGAAAATTTATGAAACTAACCAGAAATG